>JAOXYF010000012.1:49335-65031 GCA_028565775.1 Sternarchorhynchus goeldii
TTAATAAAGAGATGTTTATTATGTAGTGAGAACAAGCTTTAATAAAGAGATGTTTATTATGTAGTGAGAACAAGCTTCAATAAAGAGATGTTTATTATGTAGTGAGAGCAAACTTCAGAAAGTGACAATGCAAAACGAACAAACACAAGAAACAGAAATAAATGTAATGCAGCTATCTTACCTTGCCTTATCTTACCTAAACACAAAATAAACCACAAGAAAACAAAAGAATGGTCTCTCTGAACCAAAAACAATAGACAGTGGACCCCAATAAATGCTAAATAAATGGTGTCACCTTCCTACTAGCTAATCTATGACAAACAAATAATAAAAGGATATATTTACAATAATATATTACAATGATATTTATAATGGTGGACAGATCCACTGCAAGGGATAAGCAATATTCAAAAACAGTATGTCAGAACCAGTGTCAGAAAACCAAATATCATATCGTGAATACAAATACAAACAGAATACACACAAACACAATCGTAAATTGAACGCACACTCTTGCCCTCTCACGGTCAGGTCACTCAAAATGCGAACTGACAACGATACAACACAGTCGAAAACAAGAGACAAAGTCTCAAATTCTAAGCCTTTAGAAATCTCCCAATCTCTTGATCTCCAAAAGTCCTCCAAAAGACCTCTAATTCCATACTCTTCGTGGGGCATCTCCAAGGGCAGCACAATCACGGTAGTTTGTCCAAATCTGGCGAACGGAGAGAGAGATGATCTGGATATAATGGAACACATGACCTGAAACACACACGCATGCACAGAGAAAAGGAAATGCCTCACAATCATTGAGAGAGATGGGTTATAACAGTGGATGCCATGAACAAATAAGAAGGATGTACCTCATGAAGAATGTGCCTGAAAATAGCTAAAGAGTTTTTTGGACATGCCTTCATGACCTCATGAACAAGTACTTTACGCCATAAAAACAGAGACTGATGTAATATTGCACTGTAAAAAGTCACTGTTTATCTAGTAATCTGTTAATGCTATGAATCCAATTTGCTGCAAAATGTAATTAAATATCAAAGTAAATTTTAAGTATTATATAATATATAAGCTATTATGAAATCCAAAGAAAATGAGAAATTGCAAAACAGATCTCTTATGTTCTTTTTCTCTCTAGGTTGAGAACTACCGCCAGTCTCTATATCAAAAGGTACAGTATTAAAATGTCTTTAAATCAAAAGGTATAGTGTTAAAATGTGGTCAATTTAACTATAGATATTTTGTAACAATACAATAAAACTTGATGTTATAGTCACTGCAGAAAGCAAACTGTTTGACATTAATCGTTGCTGTTTATGTAGGCTGAGCAGCTTTTCTCTAATCACATTCCAACGAAGATCTCTCAGCTGGATAATCTTCTTAAGGTAAACTCCATAACAGTTTACAGCACAATATAAAGTATAAGGACAAAATTTGATATCCTGTGGTTTAATCTGAGGAACAATGAGAAAATTTAGAGAACTGCCATGTTTTTAAAACTAATTTAAAAAATAATAAATAAATCAAAAAAGTACCTTTGGTGACTGACAGCTGGTAGTGCCAATCAGTTAGGTTCAGTCTCCATAATTTTGAAGTTAGCACAAATTTTCTGGTCCTTGCTGTTGTAATGCAGGTTGGTAGGAAGCGCGCAACAATGTTCACTGCTGTTTCATTAGAGCAAAGTTTGAATTTTGAAGTGGTTAAGATAGTTGTACTGCATGCTTATGAGCTCCTACCTGAAACCTACAGATACAGATTTGTGAAGCATTGCTGCTCTTTTTTGAGAAATGGTGTAAAACCTGTAAAGCTGTAATATCAACATACTGTTTGATATAATGCTGTAACCTAGGACCACCTCGTCTAATTAATTTTCGTCATTTCCCCCTCAACTTTAGTGTAGAACCTCCAACAGTAGTGACAGTCTGAAACTCATCCTACCTTAGACAAGAGCGCTAAAATTTGTTTGGGTGAGTTATAATTGTAGAACGTCTAGCGCGAACTCAGAATATATAAATAAGCTAAATCATCACCTAAAGCCATTGGTGTTGTACTCCACCTCCATAATTTTTGATGGAATGATTGCATTATCCACATCAGACAATCAACAACACTGTTTGAATATCCTCAGGAATTCTGTTGCAGCACCATCTTTTATTTTGGAGTTTGTGCTTCTGTTTTCCAAGCAGACCAGTTTGTGCTTCAGAGGTTGTGGTTCATGGTACACTTGGTGTCATTAGAGCACCTCTATATACTGTTTATTTGCCCTCATACATGATAACATGTTACATTAAACTAGTTGTCCGTGCACAGTTACCAGATCCATGAGTCTTTTTTCTTGGTAATGAGGCAGATTGATAATGTAATAAGGCATCTGCCTGCTGGCATTTCTTTTGGTCCACCATGAAAGCTGATGTCTGCCAGTCCTGCCGTTCTTGTCATGCCTGTCAAGTGACCAGAAAAGTAAATCAGGTTATTTCTCTGCTAAAGTCCACACCAGTGGTAGGTGAGCCTTTGGAAAGAATTATCATTTATTCTCTGGATCCACTTCCTAGGGCCAGGTCAGGGCATTCTTAACTAACAAGTGTGTGCAGCTACCACCTGTTTTAAAGCCATTACTATTTTCTCTCTTAAAGCCCCAGTTATTGTTAAAGACCATATCGTTAGACCCCTAACCAAAAACATAGAAGCCTCTGGCTGAAAAGCAATAGCCGAGACCCCATCACCCTCCAGGAAGGTCTGCCACCACAGCGTTCCTGTGTATACCGTGCTCTTTACCTCTCAATTAACTGCAGCTTATGCTCCTGGGATAGTGAGGAAAAAGTAAAATAAACTATAACCAATAAGCAACAAGTTTGGAAAGTGGTAAACTGGTCCAAAGCAAACCAACATATAAACCACCCAAACTATTAACAAGTACAAATCAACTGCAAATGACCCCCCACCCCCACCCCGATGATATGAAGGGCAGAGAGAGAAAAAAAAGAAAGAATAACAGACAAGGCTGGGAAAGGGAACAGTAAAGAGAAACTGCTTTGTGACAAACCATCTGTTTATATTCAGTATAGAATAGAGGGAATGAACTTCAGGAGCTGATAATGACAAAACCTCCAAAACACAGCTCATTAAGGAAGAGTCCCTTACCTAGCAAAGGAATTAATTAAATGTTCCTGGTAGAGTTTCATGTGCCTTTCAACATTACCACGCATTTCGATGCAAAAACTCAAATCCTACAGAAACTTAAATATTAAGTTATTGTTAAAAATTACATTTAATATTTAACATTTACATTTGCCATTTATATGTAGCAATTATATTTAGCATTTTATTTACATTAAAAATTACACTTTCTTGTATTTGTAACTTTTTAAAAAACATTTTTGTTCGTAAAACTCTATAGTGGATACTAACACTGTGCCTTAAAACCCACTTCTATTTTTTACGGAGCCTTGAAAAGGACATGGAGAGAGAGAGGAGGGATTGTTGGGGAGGGAGTGATGTACTTTTCAAGATCTCGCAAAGTTTATGTTAATGTACTTATGGGTTCTAACCATGCTGATATTCATGATGACAGCACTGCTTTTCACACCAAAACTGTATGACTGCTGACAGTTACAGCTAGCTTTAATGAACCCAAGGTTGATTTGTGCATATATAAAATGGGCATCAAATATGGTGAATTACTTCTACACATCAAATTTTCAATCTGTTATTACATTGAAAACGTTTAAGTTGGCTGTCATGGGAGAACATTTAAACTGAGGCTGCCAGTGAAGAAAGCCAGACTCTTTGATGAAAGTGCATGTCCTGCAGAGCAGTTTCTTGGGCCTCTCCTCTTCTGTTTGTATACTTGCTCCCATGGCGATATAATTTCTTCTCATGGCTTCTTCTATCACTGCTAACTAATTTTTTACTTTCCTTCTTCAGATCAAGTTTCAGGACGCATTTCTGCATACAGACAATGTCTTATGGTTGACAGCCCACCAATTAAATCCCAGTAAAACTGAGCTTCTATAGAACCTAGAGACTTCCGATCATCACCATGACCTCATTGCTTCTTTTGAGAACCTACTGGTATTACCAGCCTGAGCATAACATTGGACAGCGAGTTGTCATTCTCGAGTCACGTATCAAACCTGACCCAGTCTTACAGATTTCTCCTTAGTAACATGCGAAAGATTCAGCCTTTCCTTTAACAGGAAGCCACCCAGATGCTTGTGCAGACTCTTGTCAATCTCTAAGCTCAACTACTACAATTTGTTACTTGCTGTTCTTCTTCTATGGGCCATCAGGCCTTTACAAACAATCCAGAATGCAGCAGTAGGACTGGTCTATAACCTTCCAAAGTTCACACTTCACTCCATTGATCAGTTCCTTTCACTGGCTTCCTGTAGCTCCTGTATCAGATTTAAAACCATGGCCAAAAATGGACCAGTTCCCTCCTACATGATGAGAATGGTCAAAGCCCGATCTGTACCTTCGAGTACTCTGAAGTCCAATGGTAGACAAGCTTGTTGGCCATTCTCTGTCCTGGCACCAAGATGGTGGATTTAACTTCCACAGACTGTCTGGAGAGCAGAATCCCTTGCAATCTTCAAACGCAGACTAAAGACTCATTTATTTGTAGAGTATCTTACTGACCAGTGATGCTGCACTCTTATTTTTCCACCAATGCTGAGGAGCTCAAATTCACATTCTTTGTTACTGTATTTATCATAATAGAACTTATACTAGGACCAGCACAATTGTTTTATTTTAGCAGTGATCTAGTTCAAATGTTTATTGAACTCTATCCTACTTACTGGCTAGGATGCATCCTGTGAGTCAATAACAAAGCACTTTTTTGTAAGCCACTCTGGATAAGGGCGTCTACTAAATGCCTTAAATGTAAATTTAAAAGAGTGGGCCTTTGGCAAATCCAAATGATTTTCATCCATCTCAGGGTTTTTAAAACAGCATAGTTTAGCTATTCATGTATATACTATGAATCTATGGATTATGAATTTAGCACGAAGAGTTTTAAAGTTTTAAAGTACGGCCCCTCCCCTTAGACCCTCTCCTCATTAAATACAAAGACAGAAGACTGATAATAATAATATAATAATCATGAATATGAGAAAGCCCTAACAGTGCTCCTGGTGCCCAAATGTGAGAAATGAAGCTACAATTATACAAGTGGCTTAATGGTCTTAAAGTCTCATCCCCTACTTTTTGGGGATTGGTGGGTTGACTACTTATGTTTATTAGGAACAACCAGCATGTGCTTTCAATTAACGAGGGCAGTGGGATTAATTGAACAAAGATGCAAACAAGTCTTAACAAATTTAAGGTCACCTCATGAAACTGATCTTTCTTAGTACCTTTCTCAAGAACTAAGAAAAAAACTTAGAAAGGTGTTTGTGAATGATGCCCACTATTTTTTTTCTGTCTAAATGTACCAGAATTGAGCTAAATGTTTAAAACCTGTCTACTAAAAATAACAATAAAATAATGTAAAATAACATTTACATTTGGCTCCCCATAGGAACTACATTAAGCTTCCAAGCTGAGTACACAAATGTGTTATGGAAATTCATTTACACTTTGTTTACCCAAACTAATCCACAGGTATAGACAAATGGCTTGTCTTATAGCGTGTAAGCAGTCCACACATGATAATACACTGAGGAAACATTACTATAATTACATAGTACAGCAAATGACTTTCCTTTCTACAGTGATTTGGCTCTTCTCTTTTAGTGAGGCAGATACAAGAAAGCAGAAAGTAATGTGTGATTGAATAGGCATAATTCACCATTGGTTTAAAATGTAATCTCTCTATAATTCTTGTTCTCTGTGTTGATCGGTTTCAATATTAGGAGGATGAGTTTTGCATTTCTGACCTCTCTTCACTCCATGCACCACTAGACATTCCAATTCCTGATCCACCTACACCTGAGGATGAGGTTAGCATACACTTAGCATTATTTATTAGAAGTTAATTTACTATGCACTTTGGATGTAAAACATTTAGAACATGTAATGGCTAATGTTGGCATTCATTGTTCCACACAGGAAATGGAGACAGATAAGAATGAAGAAGAGGAGAAGAAAAAGAAACGTAAACTTTTTCAGGATTTCCCACATTATCTAGCAGACTAGAGAGATGCACAGGGATGAAATTGTGTTCTGTCCATCTCCATCATTCCTAACACTGCCCAAACCCCATCTCCATGTCTTTTAACACCATCTCCACTCCATAGTTCTTAACGTCAACGCTAGCTCAGAGCACATGTAAGATTGAGCAGTATGAGGGAAGACGCAAATGTGTTATTAGAACCTATCTCCCCATCTTGGTAAAGTTCCATCACCCCAGTGGATAAGGTCCATGGTAACAATAGGAACAAAGAAAATACCACAGAAAGCACATCATCACAATCATCACCCAATAATATAGACAGGAAAAAGCAAGAAAACCACACGTGAATGAACAACCAATAATACAGAGAGAAGAACATGAGGCTTAAATACCCAGGCTAACAAGGGATAATCAATACACACAGTAAGGTGGGGGAAAAGGCTCACAGTAAGATGGGAAATACAATGCAGGACATAGGGCAGAAACAAGAACAAACCCTCAGAGAAAATCCAAATGGCTCTGTTGCCACAAGGACCACAGCAGCAGGGGGGTAAAACCATGAAAGAAGCCACACATTACAGTTCATACTCAGCGGCCACCCTGTTTTTGGGATGTGTTAAGATGTGTCTGAAGACACACTTATGAGAACATAAATTTACATTTATATATTTATAGACACTCATCTTAAGGTTTCTTGCCCATAATAGCCTCCTGGATGTCTCAAGATATAGTATGCACATTATTTATTTATATTCCCATAAAACATGTAACAAGAACTCAAGTAAAAAAAAAAAAAACAGATTTTATTTAGTTAAAATATATGTTTAATATATGTAATATATGCATACAAACATGGTCCCAGTATGTGTGCAAACACACAAAACATCCAACTGTTGAATACAGAATACAAGCATATCCCTTTCCTCATTGTCACTGAGAATATCTTGAATTTTGTCTCCATACTTGCAGATTACCATGTCAATCTGCAGTATTACCACTATTCATTTGTATTACTTCTAAACTTCTTTTAAACAATTATCTTCCTTTCTCCTCAAAGCTCCCAAATGTGGATTTATCAAAGGAAATGAAAAAATCATGAAGTTGCTGGATATTGTAAAGCCAGAGATTACCAGCCTCAAGGAAACCTGCATCACAGTAAGTGATATAAATTGTGTTTGAGTTATAACAACTTTCCTAATACATGTTACACCTTCAGCACATTATTATATCAGCTGCAGGAATATTCCAGGTTCTACAGAATGGGTTGCAGTTGACCTAAGTCTTTTTTACTCTTTGTCCTGTTATTTACAGTATATTTCAGATTATCTGTTGGTCCTTTTTAACCTTTTGTACAAACTGTTTAAATACTTAAACTATCACTAAGAGAACTTAGCAGGGGTGTAAACCTCTGTTTACACTCTGCACAACCATTTGTGTAGATGTAACACCAGGCCATTAGACAAATAAAAGGTGTGGTAAATTTGAAACACTCTAAGATCTCACAAGTCCTTAGCATGTACTCAACAGTAGAAGTACAAGGACGCGTGAGGTGGGAGCTGGTGCCCCTCCATTTACCACTAAACTACTGCCTAAGATGTCAAAAACAGTTCAGGAAAATACATGTCCTCTGAGCATATAGCTTCTTTCCATTATGTATCTCATATTTAGCATATTTGGGTTCTTGAAAAGCACCCAATATAAATATAATGTATTATTATTATATTGAGCTGCTTATAGAGGTGAAGATGCAAATACATTGCATATCTGAAACAAATCAGTAGAGCTGGATTTGAGTCTTGGTTGTTTGCTATTACTGGCTCAGAACCAGCTGAAGGTAAAGAATACACAGACTCCTTTATAGCTGTTGGACTGTCACTTGCTCTAAACATTGTTTAACTGAGTTGAAGACGTGATTTGAAATTGCCTGCACAGTTGATTGAGTTTGTACCGATCTGTACTCAGTGAGGTTGTTCAGTATTTGTGTACTTAAGTACGGATAATTTAATAATTAAGTATTTTTCCAAACAATAAAACAAGAGGCTGTGTTGTTTGAATTCACAAAACAGACATGCAGTAGTCTACAAAAATGTCAAAAATACTCCCAGATTAAATTCTTTCGTTGTCAGAGATTCTGTAGTTTTTTTTATTGTTATACACATACTTGTGTACTAAATTTCATTTCTTGCTCGGTGATAAGAATTTACCTCATTACCTCAATAAAACACTGGTTACCAAACATGTCTATTTGACATGATAATTTGTGACATGATAACTGATATTGTTGAGTTCGTTGTATATTAAGACCATTTTGTATTACAGTGATAGTCAAAGCATCTTTGACTGTTATCGGTGAAGTAAATAATTAAATTACAATTCCTGCATTTAATTTCTACCACTATTAATGTTTCTTTTCAAGTATGACACAAAGTATATTCTACGTCCTTTATTTTCTTTTTCTATTGTACAGGTTTCCTGCTGGATTTCACATCTAATTCCCAAAATAGAAGATGGAAATGACTTTGGAGTTGCAATCCAAGTAAATTACCTGGTTATTCGCAACTAACAATTCAACAAAATTCAGGGAATTTTCATGACTAGCTAATCCCTTTAAGGCTGTGTACATATCTCACACACGATTAGAGTAAATGTTTGTGCTTTTTAGAAAAATCAACAAGACAAATACTGAAAGACATTTTCATGAAAGCTCAGTGGGTCTAGTGATTTTGCCATCATGCAGAATATAACTGGTTGGACTTACTTACATTTGAGTTTTTTGTTTTGTTTTGTTTCAGGAGAAAATCCTTGAGAGAATTGCTGCAGTAAAGACAAAAGTGGAGGGTTTTCAAACCAACATTAACAAGTACAGCACTAATCTCATATGAAGCAGTATTAAGTGTATAATATGCAGTATTAAGTGTGTAATATGCAGTATTAAGTGTGTAATATGCAGTATTAAGATAATACTGCATATAAGTTCAGTATTATCTGTGATTACCTTAAGAATAAGAAGTTGCTTGCTTGTCTTAGTGTTTGTTATGTTTCCATCTAATTTCCAAAACACTTTGGTCTGACCCTAGATATTTCACAGAGAGGGGTGACGCAGTTGCTAAAGCCTCCAAAGAAACTCATGTAGTAAGAGAACTAACTTTCTAAATGTCGACACTGACATGAACAGTTTGTCATAATTGAAAGGCAAAGAAATAAGCAACAGAAGTGAATGTAATATTTATTTTACTACAGATGGATTACCGTTCTCTAGTTCACGAGAAGGATGAAGCCACCTACTGTGAGATCAGAGTCATTGTGCTGGACATTCGTGGTTTTTATGTGAGTAAATTCACTAAATGAATATGTGTAACAGTATCATGAGATATCAAGCTAACAGGGTGAGCCTTCCAGGACTGTAATACTTCAGTATTCAGTATTATATAAAATATTCCAGTATTTTAAACTTACTCTCCATCTACTCAACGTGAAGCATAATATTTTCATGGAAAGTCATTTTGACATTGCCCTGCATGGAAAACCTGTGGACACTCTTATTATAGAAACCTATAAGTGGAGGAGGAACTTTATGAGGAAAAAAAACATGAGAATAAATTTGATGCATTTATTTTAAAATAATACTTTGTTGAATTCTTTAGTCAACGCTATTACTTTTAAATCTTCTTCATTACACTTCTTAGATGAAGAGTTTGTGGTAATTTGTAAGCCTACTATAAACATGGGTCACACCTGACTGTGCATTTGCACTTTCATATTACTAAACATAAAATCTCACTCCAAAAAAATGTCCGTTTATCAGATTAATTGGATTAAAACACAACTGCAGTTTTTTTTTAACAAACACACTCAGCCTGAATATAGTTATCTCCTAAGAAGTCTTGAGTCCATGGACAATGTGGGAAGACTGATGCATCAGGAATTACAAAAAACACGAGTGACCATAACGTTCCTCTGTTCTGTTCACCTACCATCCTTTTTCTTATGCTCATTTTCTAATACTTATGGGAAAGTTTTGGTCTTTTCTAAAGAATTACAAGTAAAATGTACTTCAGCCAGGTTTCTGTGAGTATATTACAGAATCTCCACTAGCTAAAGGCATTAATTGTCTATTGCTTGTTTCAGATTGTGAATTGTTTTTGTGTTAAATTGTGCAGGGTAACATTACTGAATCATATATGTTATTATAGCTTAATGGACGGGCACAGGTAATGTACAGACGGGTTCTTTCCTGGTTTCATTTTTATTTGATAGACCATTACAAATCTGATGGCATGAACAGGATTTTTCAGTCTAAAAGCACCCAGTATAACGTCCTACAATACCGGGATGAAAACATTAAGGACAAAGCTTAAATGATTATAAACATTATTTTACTAAATTCTGATAAACATACTGATGCTGAGTATATGCTCAAACCCCTACCTATTCTTGCTTATGACATTTAAAGGCCTCAAGGGCCGAGATCCATATCTTGCTGAGCTCTTGAAGCATCCTGACTACTTCTCTTAGCTGAGGCAAGCCTACTGGAAATACCTGACTTGTAATTCATCTGGTGGATTTTTTATTATATAAATGCCAATGTTTGAGCAACACACCCTAAATCAAGCTTTTAAAAACAAGCTTTCTTAGCCTGGTCCATAGAATACGGTGAAAAATAGCAAAATATTCCTTAAACCAGTGGAGTATTCATTTATGAATAATTGTAATCATTTTAAAGCAACCCTGAGTAATAAAATGTGCTTTAGAAGCAATTATTACTGCCATCTTTAGTAATAAATATTACTATCATCTTTAGTATTGACAGTTAATGTTAATACTAAAGTCACTGAAAATGATCCTGTTCACAGTATGTATTTAATTTGTGCCAATATTTAGGCAGAGCTATACGACATCATCAGCAAGAACCTGGAGAAAGTCACCAATCCAAAGGGAGAAGAAAAGCCCTCCATGTACTGACAGCGAAGATGTGCTGAGGTTTTCTGTTGTGTTTTTTTTGTTACTGGACAGGTCTGCAACGGACAAATCATTTTGACCCACAACTATAATGATTTCTGAAACTTTATTTCATATCAAACAAATAAATCAAACTTCATTGGCCTGTTCTGTACTGTCAAATTAGGCTGTTGCTGTTACAGTGAAGGTAAACAAAATTCTGGAAATTCAAGAATTAATCCATTTTTAATGAACCTGTTGTATTTACTTCACTGATACAGCACTCGAGTTAATTAAAGAACAAAATTAAATCTGCACGATGTCAGATAACAGAGGGATAGATTTACAGATACTGTTTTAACTCAAAACATTGATGCACAGTTGTTGCATCATTTATAAACAAAAAAAAGGAGAACGTTTCAATTATTTAGCAGTCTCAATTTAACACCTTTTCGTTTTAATTGCTCTGGAAAAAAAATTAACTAGCAACTACTGTAACTCAAAACAATTCTTACAACAGTATTAAAAAAACATATAGGTACATTGAGAAAAAAAGATTTAAGATGATCCAAATCTTCTCATACTTCCGGTCCTTCTCCTCCTGGGATTAACTAGGTTAAATGAGTCAATAATTTACATCAACATACAGATTTAATATACATTTAAAACTATGACATATTAAACAAATTAACAGCATAGTTATTACGACAGTATATTAAAATAAACGGCTTTCACCAGAGGATGCAAATTGAAAATAAACTGTTTGTGCATATGATCACCACCAATGAGCTGAAATATCATCTCACTTGAAGAGGAGCCGTAACAACTCTGCAAATGCTGCAGTTGTCGTCCCCCCCAAACACCCCCCCCCTTCCATTTTTTGCAGGTAATATAGCAATAATATAACAGCACCTAACCCTACTGTAAAAATCTCATAAGACCAATACCAACTTCAAAATACTATTTTTATGTAAGTGGTTAGGATTTGAGGTTTTTTTCATCGTCATGGGCTTACTTTAACGGCTACCGAGTGGTTTAACCCCAATCACTCAGTTAATATTATGAATGAAGGTATAATTAAATGGACATGCAAGTTAAAAATAAGGTATTATGTGGCCCATTCCTATTTTTGGTTTGTATACTCATTGACGAAAAAAAAATAATGCACCCAGAAGGAGCTGTTGGAATCTAATGAAACTTTGTGTATGTGAATGTAATGATGTTATTATGTAACTGATTACAATACTAGAGTTAAAAGATAAATTTATCAGGGAAAACTGTACAGCTGAAGAGGCTCTAATAACCTTTCTGGGCCATCTCTAGCCTGGAAACAAAATAAGATATTTTGGCATGAAGGCATACAGGATCTGTATGGTATCTGTGGCACGTTTGTCCACAGATGCTGCAGCTGGGCTTGTAGCTCCTGCACACCCGTAGGTTGCTGAAGATGGCATCCCAGCTGCTCCCATACATGCTCAACTGGCTCTAAATCTGGCAACCCGACAGGTCAAGTAAGTGTTGCAATCTGGTGAGAAGATCCTGGGATGAGCATTATCCTCCTGAAAAATGGCAGGTGGAAGCACTGCCAAGGGAGGCAACATAAGGCCGCAGGATATCTTGCAGATATCACTACAAGGTGTGAATGACTGTCGTATGTAATGTCTCTCCAAATCATAACACCAGCAAATGAGGCAGTGTTTTGCTCCACAGCAAAGACTGGACTGAAGCACTCAACACTTGAGCCCAACAGTTATCAGATTCCAAACAGTGCCTGGATTCATCGCTATAGACAATACAGATCATGTCTGTAGCAGTCCAGGTTTGCCGTTCACAACACACATAACTGAAGCCGTGGCACCAAATTTCTTTCTGCTAAGTGCGTGGAAATGGTCTGGGCAGAGACAGAGGTGTGTACCGAATGTGCAACACTACCCTAAAGTAACCTGAGAGCCTTTTTATAGGGCAGTAAGGGAAGTGACAAAATCAGACAAAACATGTAATCATTTACATTTCTGCACAAGACATAACTGCATGCAGGATTTTACAGTAATCTGACGTTTCTATCTGGGTATATATATATTTTTTTTGTCAATGAGTGTATTTGCCATGTACAAATATGTCTACCACTTACAAATTCAAATACAATTCTTTAGAAGTTATACTCCTGCACATCTTTTAAAATTGAAACAATTAAATATTTAATGTTATATTGATAAATATACTAAAATACACTAAAATGCATTTCTAAATTAAACCAAAAATACCACATTTATCTGAATCAACTATCTGGAAATATGAGAAAAGTCAGAAAACAATGAATTGGGAATGGATCATTTCTACTCCAATACTTACCATTGTGATGTTGTTGCCATTGAGCAAAATTTGATCCAGTTTCGTTATCCTTCTTCCCTCTGGTGTAATCTCACTGTATAAACACAAAGTTCTGATATTTAAAACAAACTGCTGATGTTAGAGTTGAATTAGAAGAATGGTAAAGGTATGGTAAACTACTTACAACTCTGTAACATCTTCAAGCACCATGTCTGATTAATCAGGTCAAGGTAGGAACAGTAAAGATTCCAATCTATCTGGTACATTAGTGCTTTTCGAGAAACGGCTATAACAATTTCAATTAAAGTGAAAACATTCAAAGGATACTGACAAAATCATCAAAACCCAATAAAGTACCCACTATTTCTTTGTCATTTTTCATAACAATATGAATTCGGGAGCCAATGCATTTGTCCACCAGCTCTGAAAATCAATACAGTTGAAGAGTATTGTATGAAATGTTAACAATTTGCAAGTATATAAAAGCTTACTTTCAAGTGTTGACAATTATATGAAATGCGAGCTGCTACACTCGTTTCTCAGCCACACTCCTTTAATCTGTGCATTTTACACTGATGAAAATCAACATTTTATATAAATCATGGGTCTGCGACGGTTTCAGCCAAATCTCACTACTTCGTCCAAATATTGATAAAAATCCTGAAAAAGTTTAAGGACAGCCACAGGTTTTAATTCTGTAACGGCCTGCCGCAACAATTAGCGACCCTAGCGAGCCAGCTAACTAGATGACTGAGTAGCTAGCTATACAGCAACAACGACTAAGATTATTAGCTAGCTAGGTTAGCTATTTTCCTGAGCACAAAATGTGCCAGTAGTTCAGTAGTAGTTATGTAGCTAATGTTACGGCTACATTAACAAAAACATGAAATATTGGATAGGATATTTCATTACACTGCACTGGCTTTCACTAACTTAATTATACATCAATAGTTTAGCACACCGAATATTTGGCTAAGTTTGATAAGTAACTAGCTTTGTCGGTTATAAAAAATAATATGAAACGTTAACTCGTACTAGGAGAGTACATCGGTTAACTAGATACCAAAGCCGCTTAGTAACAGTACCACAATTTTATAAATAACGTTTATACCAAGTGGTAGCAATTGCGAGGGATTTGAAGCCTGCGTTGCCGCCATTTTGCAAACAAGCTAATGTGAAACTATCCTCAATAAGACCTCTACATTGGAGATTTATCAAAACATTTCAAAGTAAAAGTTGATTAAAAAAGAAATTAAAGTAGACCACAGTGATCATTGGCTTTCGAAATTTGAGACGTTTACGATGAAAGGAACATACAGTATGAATTTGAAATAAATTTGTTAACTATATCCATGAAAATTGTTAAATACATGTGATTTCATGATCATTTCATGATACTCCATAATCATCAGCAGTACCCTTTTGGTTTTGGGTTGTTCACAATAATGGGGTCAACGTATGTTTTCAAAGAATATCAAGTTATTGTATTCCAAAAGCTTGCTTTTGGTTATGATATATTAAAGCAGGAGTACTGACCTCCAATGCTGACCCACGACCCCCACTCTGCATAGTCTCAGATTTTTCCTTCCCCACTCTCATGAAGGTCTTGTCTTCATCTTAGAAAAAAACTGAAACTGTTCAAGGCAATGGAGTCCCAGGTGTGAAAACCATAAATTAAGGCAATTCTTAAATCAGCAGCCAACATAGCAGTACTCATCAACAGGATAACTGCCCCACCAATCCCTATGCAGCACTGGCTTCCTGTGTCTCCTTGGCTGATAGCATTTTGCCCAAGGCTCATCGATCCCACTGTTTGTCATGTCACACACTGGGAATCATGCAATAACTAGGGGGTTCAGTAATGTGCCCCCAAGCATTGCAGTGCCCCCAAGCATAGTTGCAAATTATTAAATACAGGGATGCCAGTAAGGCCCAAACCCATTCCACTCTATTCATCTATTATAAAGGTTCATGCCTAGGGGCAGGGTGTTCCCATTATTGTTGGGATAAAGGGGTAGGACGAAGTGTTAGGGCCTTTCAAATGGAGGATAAAGAGACAGGACGAAGTGTTAGGGCCTTTCAAATGGAGGATAAAGAGACAGGATGAAGTGTTAGGGCCTTTCAAATGGAGGATAAAGAGACAGGATGAAGTGTTAGGGCCTTTCAAATGGAGGATAAAGGGATAGGACGAAGTGTTAGGGCCTTTCAAATGGAGGATAAAGGGGTAGGACGAAGTGTTAGGGCCTTTCAAATGGAGGATAAAGAGACAGGACGAAGTGTTAGGGCCTTTCAAATGGAGGATA
>JAOXYF010000012.1:65131-86977 GCA_028565775.1 Sternarchorhynchus goeldii
TTAGGGCCTTTCAAATGGAGGATAAAGAGACAGGACGAAGTGTTAGGGCCTTTCAAATGGAGGATAAAGAGACAGGACGAAGTGTTAGGGCCTTTCAAATGGAGGTTTTTCAGAGGCACACTCCAAATTAACAGTTATGAGAAATTTCTCAGAATGCCTTCTGAATCATCAGAAAACAGACATGCAAGAAACTCCCAAAATGCATTTTCTAAATTAATAAACATATTAATCATAATAATAATTGTATTATCAAAGGTTAATATCATTTCAATGTACTATGATCCTTTTCTTTATAACAACAACAAAAAAATAAATCATAAGTAGTATGTCAATGTCTAGCTAGCTTGTTGTTTTGGATTTGGATATGACAATCCTGCTTTTGGACCTATTTTAATGGCACATTCCCTTCCTTTAAAGCATATGATGGCCAAAATTGAACTGCAACGAGGTTTCGGTAATATCAGTAAAGACCTAGTATTGTGTGCAGAACACAAGTAGACTGGTAATGAAGCAGTGCTTTTGTTATTATTGTTATTTGCTCTTGTTATTATTATTTGGTGTCTGACTGATGCGTGAAAGTTGTGAACGACAACTGCAAAAGGACAGAAGGACACCTGTAGCCCACACAAGAAAGTTCACCACTATGGTGTACATTTTAGGACATCCTCAGACCTCTGCATTAGTTCTCGGGTATTAGATAAAACATCATCCTCAAATTAAACAGAATATGCACCATACTAAAATGTATATATATATATATATATATTGCTTTAATTGTGTTTAATTGTGCTATTTGAAGGTGCCAATACATGCGCTGAGCACTGTATATATTACAACGTTAAATAGTGCAAAATAACATATTTAGGATTTTCTGTACTTCGTGCAGTTGAATCTCTGCTGCATTGTTAGTAAAACTCATATTTATAGTGTCCTGGTGGTTGTTATAGATTTAGTAGTACATATTTTGACAAATGAGTCCCAGGTCCTTGTGAATTGTCAGCACAGACCCTTTAGACTCTGAAAGTACAACATATACTAGAAAAAAGCTGTAAAGGTTTTTGTGACTGTTAATGGTCTATAATTTTCTTGTATTTTGCTTAAGCACCTTGGTATTGCCATATTTAGTTAGTATAACCTTATTTAGTTAGGCAAGAATTTCCTTATCTTCTGTGACAAGTGAAATGTTGTTTTTTTGTTGTTGAGTGTGCTGCCTTGGCTATGTTAAGAGTCGAAAATGAGTCAAGAAACGCTCCGCACTCCAGTCCAAATGGTGGCGCCAATGCACGTATTTCGTTTACTAGCCGCCATAACCTATAACTAAGCTATAAGGTGATTGGCCATTTCTTTAGAATTGGGCGGAGTCTTGCTGTTTGAAATACAGCTATTTGAAAAAAAACGTCTCGTTTAGCGATCATGGTTTGTATCTCATAGTCGAGAAGTTTGGACCAATCCATTGTTGCCACAGAGGCAAAAGTCCTCCAGCAGTCTAGTACGCAAATAATAGACTAACTGCTTGCGATCGAAAGAGCTGGGCAACTCGGTCGGGGTACTCAGCTGGTAAGTTCAAGATGAGTTGTTGAAAACGCACAACTGAAGTTAGCTTACCTAGCAAACGGACAGAATAGCACTTCACGTAAGCTCGCTAGCTAGCCAGTTATTTTTGTTAACCCTGGCCTGCTTCCAGGCGAACACGCTATCTGCAGTCCAACGGTGCAACTACAAAGTTTGTAAAACACAAATGATATATACGATCGGTAGATAGCTAGTTTTTTAAATCTATTAATTTAAATTTGTAGTATGCTAGTTAGCTAACTATGTAAGCAGCTAGATAACCCATTTGTTACGTTATCTTAGCTAGCTAGCTAGCTGACTAACTCGGCATCGTTTTTGTTTGCTTGCAGGCTAGCTTTACTTTCCGTGGCAAATCAAGCACACGCACAAGTAGTTACTCGGTAACTAACTATCTAACCTATGTTTTTCATCATCTTGTCAGAAATGGCACAGCGTGTTGCTGTGAACGATGCGGCTGGGTCTAAACGGACTTCAAGGGTTCGTGTTGCGGTGCGGCTCCGCCCGTACATGGACAAGCAGGACGAGAAAGGTGAAGGGCCATGCGTCAGAGGACTGGGACCTCAGACTCTTGAGATCATCAACTGGAGGAACGCCACCGAAACTTTACAATATCAGTTAGTTGTTCACTTTATTTTTTAATTCTATTGTTTTCTACACAATTTCCATAGCTATCGTTTTTATCGGCTGTCTTGCTGTCACTTTAAAGCATCTTAACAGGTCTTGGTCTTTGTGTGGTAGACCATGATTTGGTAGCTGGTGCTGATATAAAGTTTTTCTTTGCAATAAATCCAACTAGCCTTTACTGTGCTTATTGGGGTGCTTACAGAGAAAACATTCATAGTTATAAACACCTAATGTTTGTTATAGAACATGAATCTAATATAATCACTTAGTGTTCATGTAGTTAAACTAGATTGTTTTCTGAAGGTCCTGCTCCCATTCTTTAACCTTTTTGTACTTTTGGTGTAGATTTGACGTTTTCCATGGAGAGCAAACCACTCAACAGGAAGTTTTCTTGTCCTCAGTGAAGCCCATTGTCCCTCATATCCTTAATGGTCAAAATGCTAGTGTCTTTGCCTATGGACCAACTGGAGCTGGTATGATGTGGTCTTCTTACCACAAGGCAGAAGTTCTGTCAGTCTGACACACACACACACACAATCATCTCGGTCAGAAGCTAGATATAAATGTTTTTCTTCAACCTTTAACTAGGTCTGCAGCAGATTTTTTTTTTAGTAATCGAACATTAGTAAAGGAAATTTTCGTATTTGATTAAATCAAGTCAAGGGTAATCAGTATAAAGAACAATAGTAAATATACAAAACCTGATGGGTCTCTTAAAATGAACAGCTGATTTTTTTTTTTATTTTTTTATTTTTTTTGTCTTATTTGTTTTGCTGAAATTGCATATACTGTGTATACAAACTAAACCAATTTAGATCATTTAAGTGCCATTTTCCTTCTGAATTCTAAAGAATTTATTTTGAAATGCATAAGCGAATAATTAATAACAATGTAGATTAATTTCAAGGAACTTGTTTCCAGGACATTTTTCCCTTTAATTTTTCTTGTGCATTTGAAGATATTTGCAGAAAAGCATAGGTCTGCTTTTAAATATATAGCTTTAAAAGTATGTTATTTGTCTGTCGTCCTCAAAAGAACCAGAAAAAAGTACACAAACCTCAACAAGGGTTTAAGTTATTTTGATGTGGAGGTCGAAGTCGTGAAATGAAGAGGATGTTTTTAGAACTGATGTTAAATTGGCTATTTTTCAGAAGTAAATGACTTGTAGTACTAAGGAGTAGGACCAATACACACATGAAACTTGACACCAGATAACATGCAGCCAGACCCTTTGGCTTTTTTGGGGGGGGATTTTTCTCCACTTAAGCCCCATCTCTTATTTCCATAGGAAAGACTTATACCATGCTGGGCAGCCAAGATCAGCCAGGAGTGATCCCCAGGGCTGTTCGTGAAGTGTTTCAACTGGTGCGCACCCAAGAAAAAGACCAGGATGAATGGAGATTTTCTGTTGTCATGTCCTATCTGGAAATCTACAATGAAAAGGTAAGAGAGAAATGAAGGACGGCAGTATTTTTGCTCAGGACAAAAACTAAATATTTTCCATTTCTTCAGCAACTGTAGGCTAATTGATATTGCCGGACATATCTATCTTTTTTTTAGTGGGTATCATCTCGGGTACGAGTTGAGCACTAGTTAAAGCCCTCACGTTGTACACACAGCAGTTTGATTCATCACTACCTCAGTCATTTCATGTGGAAACCTGGATAAAAAGAAATGAGAAATGCACCCACATGTTTTGTTCAAGTTGCTCTCACACTATTAGTCATCCTCAAGAAAGTAATTTTTGGTGAAGCATGTTAGCGTTGTTACCGCTGAATAAAGCTACACTTAATTGTCTAAATTAGCTGGCAGATAGCTTGGCATGAAATACTAAGACCGTATCTTTTAAATTGGCTTTTGGATAGAAAAATCATATTGAGTGGTGCCATTTAAGTACTGCTTCAGATTACCCTGATTACGTGACTTGGACCTGTTTCCACATAGCATAGTACAGTGCTGGTATTTGATTTAACTGCAAGTAAAAGATTTGGCTAAATTGGTGGAAACAATTTAATTCTCAAGACTGATTAGGCTACACTGATATTAACTTGAGGAGAACCTGAAGGTATTCACCAAGTTGTTTTGTAGAGTAGAGATCTGTGCGGGGTTTTTTTTGCCATCCATAGTGCTAGCTGTCTATGTAATCCTGTAGTTTAGTTTTCAACCTGCCGTTCCATCAGCGTCTGTGATCGAGGATGATCTGTAAACTGAACTTCATTCAAGTGCAATTCTTTCAGTTTCAGTATCTTGTGTATATTATGGCCTGTCAGCATTATGTAGCTATTATTTGAAAGCCTGTTCTCCTACTGCAGGTTCTGGACCTCTTGTCGCCAAACAGTCAAGATCTGCCAATTCGTGAAGATAAAGACAGAAACATCGTCATTCCAGGCTTGACTCACACCCCCCTCTCCTCATTCTCTGATTTTCATACTCACTTCATTCCAGCCAGTCTAAACCGCACTACAGCCTCCACCAAACTCAATCAGCGTTCAAGTCGAAGTCATGCAGTTCTTCTGCTCAAGGTACCACTGTCGTGTCCCATGTCTGTGCAGACCTGTTTCGCTTAAAGCACCAAAAGCTCCAGAGTTTTGTGGGGCAGATGGTGCTGATATTTCCTCCTGTACAAAAAACAAAAAGACTTAACTGTGCTTACTGTGGGGAAAATGGGGGGAAAAAATACTAAGTTTCTTGACATTCTGATGTCTCGTAAAGAAGGGAAGTTTGTAGCTGGTGTACTTTTTGCTTTTGTTTTCTCAGGTTGTGAAATCTCAGTGTGTGTCCCCCCACCGTCAGCAGACAGGGAAGCTCTACCTAGTGGACCTGGCTGGTTCAGAGGACAACCGACGTACAGGCAACCAGGGCATTCGTCTCAAAGAGAGTGGTGCCATCAACCTGTCCCTCTTCACCCTCAGCAAGGTCGTAGACTGCTTGAATGCTGGTACTGGAGGCAGAGTTCCCTATAGGGACAGCAAACTCACCCGCTTGCTTCAGGACTCGTTGGGTGGCTCAGCCCATTCAGTCATGGTCACAAACATCGCCCCTGAGTACAAGTATTACTTTGATACATTCACTGCTCTCAACTTTGCTGCCAAGTCGAAGCACATCATCAATCGCCCATTCGTCCGTGAAACCGTATTGGACTCTACAAATAGTGAGAATCCAGTTGCGAGGAAGAGGCCGAGCGGGGAGCTGGAAGCTGAGGGATCTGGAGAACCCAAGAATAAAAGGCTAAAGGGCTGCAAGAGGATGGAGCAGCCACCACACCCACAGAGGTCAGATCCCCCAAGAGACTTGAGTAACTGGTTATTCATTCTTTTCCTAGCACTATAACAGGTCTTGGCCTTGTGCAGTAGGCCATGATTTGGTAGCTGGTGCTTAAAACAACAGATCCCCATAGCAGAAACCAGAGTTTTTTTTTAGTATCTCCTGGGTCATTAAAGTGGAGGACAGTTTATTTTAAACTTTTGCTAAAGATTTTAAAGGTAAAACGGCAGAAATGCCTAGCAGGATGCAACTTGTTTTAAAATATTTGTTACTTTTTATTGCACGAATGCTTAGAATTTCTTGGTTACCCTGTACTTTCTAAGCCAAATGAGCTTCCCTTTCAGCCCAGTGGATTCATCGGTGTTGGACAGACTTCTTGCACTGGAGAAGTTGATGTTGGGCTCCCCAGAAAGAGAGAGGCTCAACTTGCTCAAGACAGTTGCACAGTCTCGCGAAGAGATTCAGGTGTGTGGATGCAAAATGAGCTGTCGGGTCGGATTTCATTAACAAGACCAAAATAAATAAAATAATGTAAAGCCTTAAATCTCCAGTAGTACACTGCATAAATGTTTGTGTCTCCAACCCACACCACCTGATTATTGTTGGTCCATACAGAAACTGAAAGATAAGCAGAAAGAACTGGAGGAAAAAGCAGACATGCTCAATAAACTGACCGGGGGTCAAAGTGGAGCGAAAAAGGAAAATGAGGGACCGAGCCACAGTGCGTGTCTCTTTAAGACGGGGCTACCTGCAATTCACAGAAAACAGTCTGTTGTAGCCAAACCCAAGAAACAACAGGCAGTTGTCACCCCATTACAGGGTAAGATGATCATTAGTCACACATTTGGTCAAGCAGATAATGATGAGTCAGCCTGCCAGGTTTAAGTTTCTGTTTTCATTCAGTCCCACGTTCACAAATGCGGCGTGAAACTGGTGCGTTTGTGCAAATCTGGAATACCAGCATTTCTGACGTTGATGATTGTTCAGTTAAGCATTCCACTGTGTTGACTGGCACAGCTACTGAAACGGGGATAGATGTGCAAGCACATACAGAACAGTTTTTGTTACCATGGTTGTGCAAAAGATCATCTTGGAACACCTCACTTATTTGCCTTTGTATAATGGATTACAGCATCCAAATAATGTCTGGTGCCGATATTGGTGAAATACACACCAAATTGATATTGACTGGACAGAGGATAATCAGAACTGCTGTTGAGTGTAAAAAGTATATAGAGCCATCTTGTTTAAAGTGAGCAATATGGACAGGACACTGTGATGTAAGCTGTTTTCTTAATGCACGTTAGGATCCATTTTTTGTAGTAGTCCCATGCTCATGTAACCTTAAGACAAAGAAATGTCTCAACTGATTGGATTTGTCACTTGGACAGGCTAGTTCCTCTGGAGAAAACGTCAGGCTCCCCAAATATCACCATAATATCAGCAGTGAACATTTCTGAACATTGCTGATGGAGTTCTTTCATGAACATTTGATCATATCTGGATATGCATTTTCAGAATTTTCATGCCACCAGGCACATACCGTAACCAAATGGTTCCAGGAACCTCAGTTTTTACTGCTTCAGAGGCTCACACAGTCCATGGATTTTGAGCTAAACAGAGGAATGATGTGGAATGCGCTGCTCAGAGAGGCTGTACTACCATCTAGTTTGTTGCATCTGTGCAACAGTTTCTGTATGGTACAGCCTACCTGTGTAAACCCTTCAGCACCTTTTGTAACCCATGTCCAGTTGAATTTATTCTGTTCTAAAAGCCAAAGGAAGTGTAACACTATAAAATGTGTGAATATGCTCTTGTTGCCTGTCAGGGTTTTTATACTTTTTTTGTCTTTCATATCCCTGCCAGTGTCTGAGATACAGCCTTTGCAGCAATGTGCTGTGGTTTGCAAGCCATCTCAAATTGTGAGAAAGAAGAAAAAACAGACAGAGGTCAGTAAGCGTGCGTATGTGTGTATAATAAATGTTTCTTCTCTAATGCTTAATAATGTGAGAGATATACCAGGTTTTGAACTCAAAACTTTGTATACAATAGTATGGTGCTGAGCTTCACAAAGGAGTTTTAAGAACTAATTGATCTGTAACCTTCAGGTCAAAATGATTACAATATAAATTTCAATCCATAATCTGTCCTAATCTAGTTGGTGGTGGTTGTTTGTTTGTTTGTGTTTAATTGCAGTTCTCATTTTTGTTCAGATCACTGAGGGTAAGGAGAACAGCAGTCTGGACTCCTGTGGAGAAGAGGTGAACTGGGAGTCCCGACTAGACTCTTCCTTGCTGGAACAGTCCAGAAAGAAGATCCTCTCAACACTCAACTCTGGTTCACTTAAAGAGCTGAAGAGCCTACAGCTCATTGGAGATAAGAAGGCCAAATTGATCCTGGGATGGAGGGAGATTAATGGAGATTTCACCCAGGTATAAAATATGAAGCTAAAGGCTATCATAAATCTTTTCAGGGTGCACTCACAGCTCAGAATTGGTCCTTAATAATGATCCTTTCCACCCATGTTTTACTGATCATGGAATTTCTGCAATCTCAATAATTGAGATTGCTCAGGTGATTTTAATAATCTGGGACACGACATAGAATATATGGGAATTTCATTTGTAACACCTTACTTAGTTCTTATATTGTGAGCGGTTACTTGATTTAGAAATTTTTTTATTTTTTTTTGTGCCTGTTTAACAAAAGCTGCCTGCTTTTTCTAAAATTCAGCATTTTAGTCAGTGAAACTCAGGAAACCAGGACTTGGAGTTTTAAGATCGTTTTACTGTTTGATTAACTGTGACATCATCTTGCTAGGTGGAGGACTTGAAGAAAATTGAAGGCATTACAGCCAAGCGATTTTCATCTTTCATTAAGGTAAGGCTGGGCTTCAAAAGACTCAAACATCTCTCCCCCCCCATTACACTGCCATACAGTCAGTGTCTATTTTAATGAGATGATAAACATCACCTTGGACATCACATTCTTGGTTCGCAGCTGTACTGTACTCACCCTCAATACACCCGCACACTGTCTGTCTCTGTATGTGACTCTTGAAATTTGCACTGTGGGTGTGTTTAATAATACTTTATAGGCAAAAAAGTTGCTTATTCTAATTAGTTATCTTCAACTTCTAACTTTTAAATTTCTAGTCCACTTTAAAATTCAGCAGGATAACAGCAAACTGCTGTTCTGCTGTTTGAATAAAGCCGGAGTAATTAACTTCACAAGTTGGAGAGTGGTTATCAGATTGATGGCAATAACTTGTTCAGTTATTCTTTCTTCAGCTTAGTTTGTCAGGTTTCTCAGGTTAAAGGACATCAGCTTCCTTCCTATTTTGTCTTTAAATGCTCTCGTTAGCAGACAGAACCAGATCTCCATGCTAGATTATCAAAATGATGGCAATGGTAGTTTTAATGTTTGAACAAAAGGAAAAAAAAACCATTAAATTCCACAGTGGTGAATAAATTATGCTCATGGTTACATGGTAATAAGATGTCATCTCTAGAAAGAAAGTAATGTATAAATTGGTGGAAACATGCCAATTAAAAATATATATATTTTTTTTTTCTTCTATGGCACGATTTCTTTTAAGATGTTGGCTTTGTTCAAAACCTCTCAATTAGAGGTTCTATTTGACGAGATTCTGCAGGTTTATAAAGTTGTATGCCTTTGTCTTCCACAGGCCAACATTCTCAGTGCAATGGGAAAATGACCATGGGAAAGTGACTGTGTGCGTGTACACGTATGTGAGAAACGGACAGTGAATAAGTATGGAAGTGTGTTGCTCTACGGAATTGTTTTGCTCCAGCATACACACATCACTGGGACTTGTAATTTTGTGCATACATTTTAATCTTTTTCTTTTAAAGGAATTTTTAGTTTTTGTATTGAACTGTTGCTGTGCATGCATGATGCGTTTTGTCCTGAAACGTGGAGATGGTGCTTAATAAATACCATTTTGGTGTCACAGTACTACTGTCTGATAGTTTAATTGAAGCTGGTATTCATTTCATACATTACAACAATAACAAGTCGTCAGTTTATTTATATAGTGCTTTTTACAACAGCTGTTACAAGCAGCTTTACAGATGTGAATCTAAACCCCCAGTGAGCAAAAAAATGGAAAATGTACACTTGTGCAGCGGGCAATCAGAGACTCCGGCAGGACTACCTATGACTGCATAATTAAAATGGGAAGAACCATTGTTCTGTGTAGGTAGCACGGACATGTGAACCCTGGGACGTTAAGCATCCAGCCAATCACTATAACGAAATTAAATGAACTTGTGAAATGAGGGCGACAGCATGCAAACATCCCAGTTTACCAAAACACTTCCATGTCCATGAACTCCCTGGCTCTGCACCTTCTGTTATTGACAAAATGGTTATAAAGAAAAACTGTTAAAATGCCTGAGTAAACAAGCACGTTTCCAACCTAAAGTCTGAGACCGTCTCTGATTCCTGAACACCAGCTGGATGGTTATTCCATAAATGGGGCTTTGTAAAAGAAAGATCTGCCACCATCTTTAGTCTTCATAGTATGAAGAATATAGAAGTTGCCATTACATGTTGATGTGCATGCTGCTGTGGTAGTCTGACTCCTAGTTAGTTATGCTACAGTATTAAAATAAATGTTTTTATCATCTTTATTTAGCATGGAGAGATCGTTTGCTCTGAGAGCTTTTCTATTAAATAAGGGCCACCTGAATAACAGCTGTTTTTTTCACAGAACGAATGACCTCGGTAATTGTACTCCACAATGCTTTTATTTTGAACAGTTAATTCTTCAGTTACACAGACTCGGGAGCATGCATGAATGTTGGGTTTTCTATGACTACTACACCTACTGGTAAATTATTTGCCATGTAATATAATTTCTACCAAAAACAGTGACAGATTTGGTTAATCATGTTGGACTGCTATTATTTTGAACACAACTGTATGTTATGGTAGCGTAAAAAACCTCAAATGTGGTAAATTTATGCTGAGGTTTTTGTGTGACACTCATTATAAATTGACTAACACCTCTTCCTCTACCATTTAGATGATGAATGTAATTGTATAGTTTCATTGACAATAAACGCTTTGGATACAAGAGATCTAATATTTAACAGGCCTAGCTTCAGATCAAAAGTGCTGCCTGTGTGATCTCATTTTACCTTGATTAGGTTGCTAGTGCAAACTTTGTATGTTTACATTGTTATTTGGCTCTGGGAACAGACACAATCTCAATATGGTAGGACCCGAGTGACGACTTAAAGCAGCTAGCAGACAGTCAGTTTGGCCTGTTAGTCTGCTCTCTGGCCTGTCAGAGATGAACTTGAGCTACCCTTAGACTCAGCTATGTTACAAGAAATGAGAGCAGCACCTTCCCAAGTGGGGTGGATACCATCCCTTCCTAGCAGACCAGCCTTGCCGTCCAGGTTACTCCAATTATCTAGAAAGCCTAAATTGTTTTCAACGCACAACTTAGACATCCAGCAGTTCAGCGACCATAAGCTGCTGTAAGCTACATCGCCACCACATTCGGGTGGGGCCAGAGTACATTACTGCATCGGACATCGCCTTCACTAATCTACACACCTCTACTATGTTACTCTTGGTAACCTCTGACTGATGAAGGCATATATCATTAGCTTGAATATGAAAGACTATCTTAGAAAATGTATGCTTTTCTAAAACCCTGAGCTTATTGCCATGTCTAGCTCCCTGGCTCCTGGTATACACCTAACTAATGCTGCTGGTGCCCCTAAAGGCCTAGCTAGTTTTACGTGCCATAAGATTGAGTCTCCTATAACTAGAGCTCATTCAGGTTTCTGGTGCCTCTCCAAGCACATGAAGTGGAGAGGAGTTGTTCTCTGGTGGACAAGCCTTCGTGTTAGCTTTGTCTTTGCGACAATGATGCCGAGTCATTACCTATTCACCCCGCTGTGAGGGCATTAGTAGGGGGTTGCTAACACCGTGTAGGCCACACAGACTTTCCCCTACAGAGAATACACTACCCTCACTCTCAGTGACTCTCTCTAAAGTCTGGATGTGCAAGTCTAAAGCTTCAATCTTCTCCATCAGCGTGCTAATTAACCTCACAAATAAAACTATTGCTAACAACAGAGGCAGACTGGCTAATCATCTTGCACACCACACACTGAACGAACTGAATGTTAGCCATGGTGGTAGTCTAACTCCAGGCTTTTTGTTTACTGTTGGTCAATAGTTGGATCTTCAGTATTTGTTATTTTGGAGTTGGGATGGTTGCCATTTGTTTTGTATCTGCCTTTTCTCCTGGTTTTGTCAGGGAACAGTTTTGTATTTTTCTTTTATATACATTTTTAGGAAGGTTTTGGGAGGAATATGTTTGTTATTATAGCATGAGCCCATCCAAGTTATACTCCTTATTTGGATGATTTATTGTATTGTTTGTGTTTGTTTGTTTGAAAATCAATAAATTGTTGGGCTAAAAATCTTATTGGTGTTGTCTTTGTTGTGTTTATGCTGTGTTCTTGTGCACTAGATATATGAGGATCTATAGTGTGCATGGATGGACTCTAGTCAGTCTAGCTATGACAACACAACTAAAAGGACAGAACCAGAAGAACATCAACACTCTTCCACGTTCAGTCCGCAAACGTCAGTGACAAAAAGAGGTGAAGTGACAGCATCATAACATCCCATTTAACTCTCAAGACCCATGAACCCCCAGATCTACACCTCTGAGGGGTTTGTGGCTCTGCCCCCTGTGAGGTATTTCCTTATTCAAGGTACCAATAAAAAGCTGCACCTTTTGATCTAAGCAGACATGGTGGATCACAGCGAACCAGCAGTTTGCAGAAGTACTGTGGGGCAAGACCATTCTGTGTTTTTTTTAGGTCAAATTGAGTATTTTATAATGCAAAGTAGGTAAGATAGGAGAAGTATGATTAAACTTTTTAGTTCTAATAAGAACTTGCACTGTTGCATTCTGAACTAACTGGAGCTTGTTTATTTACTTAGTGGTACAGATAGAAGGACATTACAGTAGTCCAGTCTGGAAGTGATAAAGGCATGGACTAACTTTTCTACAGCACATAAAAGTAATATGTTTCAAAGATTTCTAATGCTCCTGAGGTGGGAAAAAGGCTATTTACATGGGTTTCAAACGATAGACTGGGATCCATAATTACATCAAGATATTTAACCATAAAAGCACTTCTGTTTTGTCAGGATTAAATGAGAACATTTCTCAACATCCAATGTCTGATGTCCTTTACACATTGCTCAGTGATACTAAGCTGATAATTGTCCTGTAGTACAGCTAAGACACATAGCTCGGTATCATCAGCATAGCTGATGGATCATTTAAAAAAAATCATAAAATCATTGCTACTGTGTAATAATGTAATTGAGATTTTGTGTTGATTTTATTTCTAGTCAGTACACATATAATATAGCTCTCCTTCCACATGAGCGTGAAGATTACAAATTGCCATTTGAGTTCTATCTTTCATATGTTCTGTTTTAAATTGCAAATGAGATCATTACACCATAGTACAACATTTTCTCAGATTTTTTCTTATTCTTAAGGGAAGCAACATTAAGTGTACAATGAAGTGCTGATTCTAAACATTCAGTCAATTTTATCAGGGTCTGTGCATTGAGGGAATCCCAGAAATTATAAATCTGGGAGTAATTATTATTTCAATTCCTAAAGTAAATATACTTGAAAGTCATATCATGGGTACAAGAGAAAGTTCAAGAATACAGTGCAGATGCAAAATGTGACATATTGAACTGAATAAACTGTTTACACAAGTTTACCATCCAAATTCCTATAGTAATTATAGTAACAATATTTAAATGCATGTGAATACGTTGGGAAGTGTTCTCTAAGAATATAGTGGAGTGTGTTTAATGTGTGTGGAGTGGAGATTAATGTGTGTTTTTTAAATACAAATGTAAAATATACTATAGTGAACTTATTAGCCAGTTGTGCAATTAGGCTATGTAATTTCTGCATATTCTCACAATAAAAGCATCTTATCATGAGTATATTAGAAAGTTATCTAGTATAGTATATCTTTTTTTTTTTTCATTCATTGGATTGGTTTGAATCTCCAAAAATGTAAGACTTTTCTATACTTATATCTTTTGTTTTCCTGTTTCATAAATCTATAGAACACATTTTAGATATTCAATCTCTGCACTTAAAGTGCGAGCAGCACTTTCAATTTATGTCGTTTCACGAAGTACCGTAGTAGAAGATGTAGGCGCGCGCCTACCAGTGCGAAGTGCAGATGGCGTGACCGCGGTATCTTATGAGAAGTGCAGATGGCCTGACCGCGTTGTATAATCAGCTCAGTCAGCATGAATTTTCTAAGTAGGCCGCCGTAATCATTATACTACCGGATTTAGACATGTAATCTGTCAAATCATGGAGATATGGGGTGATTACTACACTATAGTGCAAGGGTGTCACAATCTAATCTTGAAAGTCCAGCAGTATTTGGTGATTGCTCTGCTCAGACACACCTACTAAACCAGGCAATTGATTAACTGAGCCACACAGGAACGATTTACAATATTAACTAATGCAACCGTTTAAAACAACAACGTCGATCTATTCAGATTAACAGAAAAAGAGAAAAATGTGCTGCCGTTACTATGACAACACCAGACAAAAACCTTTAATGTAAACCAAGGTTGTTGCAATGTAATCATCGTTACGACTCCTGAGGTTAAGTCTCTACCGTTAGCACCAGACATGCAGGAGCTGTGTTTAGGAAGGCGTCATCCGGCGTGTCGTAAAGCTGTCGTGAACGTTGGTTTTTTTTGTAAACTGTTTTGTTGTGTACAGAGTTCAGTGTTCATGCACAACACTAGAAAAGCTGTTTTTTACATTTCTTTAATAATAGTTTATTTGTGTATATTGCGCATACTTCTGTATTTTCATTTTCCAGTTGCAGTGCTAGATTTGCTACTTTGTCACGCAACACGACAAGTGGAAGGGTAGACACACTAGGATATTGACAAAAATCAAACTAAAACTCGTTATTGTTTTATCGCGTTTTGTTTGTTTGTTTGTTTTTGTTATACGGTTCATATCAGATCCTACACCATCTCTGTATTGTGAATTTGAAGCAAGCTTGTGAAAATAAGCGCATGAAGCGCATCCCGCTATTGGAAATGCTATGTCGTACTGAATTGCAATACTTGCTAAATCAACCTCCTAGCTCCCGATTTTTAGTTGTTTTAGTATAGACCCGACAGTATACTTCATTAATTTGTTTATTTGTCATAAGTTTCTATAGAGAGAAAAATGCTAAAACTTCATACTAACATTATGCGAAAGTCTTTTTGGCAGTAGAGTGTGGCCAGTGAGGTACGCGAGAAATCTGTGATTATTGACTCGGCCATACGATTTCCTAGATAATCCAAAGGAGTCGCCGCCTCCCACGCAACGCAAATTATATAGTGCTTTGCCATTTAGATTACAAAAACATTATTTTGGCAATATGTTGATGGAAATGTTGCGTTTTTAAAATAATAAGAGACGTTAGCTTTTTCGGGTGACCCAGTCACGGTGGGACAATTTCATCCACACTAAAAGACGTAAAAGGGTTACGTGTTAATTGCGATGTTTTTGTAGTAAGTGTGTGTTCTCAATAGGAGGCGCAAAAAGAATCACACCCCTGTGTTACTGTCTTTAAGCATTTTTCTTTTTCGTGTTGCGTGGTTCGTTTTCAGAAATAACCACGGAGAAACAATTATATATATGAAACCAACCAAACCTTCTCTGAATCACAGATAACTTATAAGATGATAATTTAATTTCCAGATTTGTTGAGTTTGCTGTTTTTAGTCTCGTTTAATACTACGCTAGTTTGGTGTTTCTTTCGGTAGAGGAATAGTGCTTCTCTCTCCGTTATATGTATTAATTAATTTTCCCCGCCCCTTTTTCTATTCTTTTACTTGTGTTGTGTCTATAGCTAGAGATTTCGGACTGGGAACGTTTTCAACCGTCGCTCTGTCTTTTATGGTGTGTTTCGAATCTAATAAAAGATGCACACGCTGTCAGAAATATGACTAATACTACTTACTACGGCTACGACGTATACTTGTGTTTTTTTTCGTGTGCAAGAGAGCAGTATGCAAGCGACTTGAATTGGACAGTGTAAGGTACGTGCACAGCCAAGCTGATACCAGACACCGTGAATATGTATATTCACTGTGGGGGAGTGGCGGTTCTTTGTCTTGTTATTAATACAAGAGCAGTCATACCCAACCTGGTAATATTCATTCTGCTGATTAATCGTAGGTTTACTGTCTCCTCGTCTCGTATTTATTATTTCAGTAAATTTGCAAAGAGCATCATGGTAATTCATTATGTTGTAGATTATTCTGCGATGCCGTTACTCTCTTTTTCATCTCTTTCGTTCTTTCACTCTTTCACCCCATCATTTAAACGTGGTTCCTTTGGTTTGAAAATGTACACTTGTGCAGAGGTATATAAACTTGTCCTTTTATATAATACTGATTTAGATTTTTTCCTTCAGCCTTTTACAATGGACTGTTGCACATTAAAAGATCAGTGCGTTTGTTTGAGTCCTCCCAATATTCTGTCCAGAAATTAGCACCTTCATTTGCAATTTGTCAAACTAGAAAACATTTTCATGACATATATTTAATATATTTCAGTTTCTGTCTAGGGTAGTGACCTATATAACGGCTACGAAATTAAAGCAATTAGTTTACATCTTAACTGATGCTCAAATCGAATTATTGGAAATAAAAGAGCAGCAATTTCCCAAGAACCACTTAATACCTGCTAAACAGACAGAAATGTAGATATTTTAGTGTCCATGCTTATTACTGTTGGATGTAACTTGCAGTCATCAAGGGAGGGTAGTGCGATTTTTTTTCAGGCAGTCTTGTGCTGGACTGTGACGGTGCATCTGATTACACATTGTGGATGATTTCACAGGTAGCATTAATCATTGTTAGCTCATATTACTTCAGCCCATGTTTTAAATAGAGTTCTTATCCATGTTTTCACCTCACAGACCAACAGGATTTCAATCTGAGCCATTCTATTCTCTGGATCTTCCATTGTCTCTGTGGACATGGACCAACATAAGGCACTGTCAGACTCCTTGCTTGATGCCCATAATGAGGAGCCCATTGCCTCTCAAGCAGAAGCACTGGTGGAGGGATATTCTACCCTTGTGAGCGAATCCTTTCCCTGCCTGCGCCCCCTTGCTTCGACCGAGCAAGCCCAGGAAGGTGCATGCCGCCTTGGAGAGGTCATCGTGGTCATTAAAGAGAAGACTGAGAATGGTAGGGTTAGGGTTAGGAAGCTTAGTGAATTATGTTGAAGTACTTAATGTTGAAAAATCATGGGACTGAATATTTCTTTTTCTTTGTTGTTATAGACCAGAAGAAGATTGTGTGTTTTCTTAATGTAATTAAGCGTTGCATTCTAATTAAAAATGGCTGAATAGCGGGGGAGTGGGGCACTGATTAATTATTTTATTGGATGGAAGTTTTATTTTAAAATAAAAAAAAAATGCCAGGGCAGTTTTCTCTCTGTTGGCTGGGGAAGAGTATATGGTGATGCAAGTCATACTGTTACCAGATCAGTTTGAGGTGTGCAGCTTCAAATGTCCTACTGAGGAGACTGATCTACATGATCTTCTGTGAATCAGTACAGAAATACTCCTTTGAATAGTTATCATTTCTTTTTGTCATCTGTCTCTGCAGGACTCTGTTCTTCCCTAAAGGAAGGAAAATCATCAACAGCTAGTCTCTCATCCCCACCCCGGCGTCATCACTCCATACCCTGTACACGCCCTCCTACACTGGGTCGTACACGAATGGCCAGCAGGTCTAGCTCCGTGGCCTACACGGCATTCTCACCCCGTCCCTCACTCTCCCGCCACTCCAGCCTGTCCACTAACCCACCACTGGACCGTTCCAAACCCAAGGATTACCTTGTCCTGGCCATTATTGCCTGCTTCTGCCCTGTCTGGCCAGTCAACATTGTGGGGTTCGTCTACTCTGTTATGGTGAGTGAAGAAAAAGAGGCAGTTAGGTTTTCTTTGGGATTAGTATGAAGGTGATGTACCATTATATTTTTCTACTGTGATGTTGCTATAGATGTATACTGATTATAGAGTTGAAATGATGCTGAGTGTATGGGGCTCTACCTTTCTCTGTTTGCATTTAGTCCAGAAACAGCCTGGAGCAAGGGAACATCGATGGAGCCAGGCGCCTCGGTCGAGTTGCCAAGCTACTTTCCACTGTGTCCGTTGTGGGTGGAGTTGTCATCATAGTGGCCTGTGTTGTAAATCTGTCAAGTAAGTGCCTGAAGGCAGAGTTTTCACAGTGCCAAATTTTCTCTCTTTGCATTTCTGCTTTTATTTCTCCCTCATACCTACTGAGGTAAAACATCAGCTTGCAACAGTTCTGTAATGTTTTTTTCTTTGCTTTCAAAAGTATTTAAATTACATTTCCAATAACCGGCTCTTCAGACAGAACGATTAAGTAAATCATATCATTATTCTTGAAGTGTGATACTAATATTCTGTTTTTTCCCTCTCACTTCAAACGAGAAATAATAATTTTACCTATTAACTTGAAATGTTCTATCATTCTTTAATTGATTTTTGTAATTGTCTCTGTGTACTTTTGCAGTTAATGTGAAATCCTGAGGTAAACTTTTGCCTTGGAATCCAACTTCACATCAGACCACTGACTGGAAGTCTGTAGGCTAAACAGTCTGCCTTTGATCTCCTTCAGAAGTAGTAGTATTAAACAAAATTCCATTCCAAAATTGAAACAGTATATTGCAGAGACATGTGTCTACATCCATTCTCATATAATAGAGGATTAAAACTTGAAAACAATTGGCAGTGAAAATCTCACTACTGAGTCAATTATTTCAGAAAAGTGTCAGTTGGCAGATAGATGATGAATGACAACCTCAATACCAGTGGGAGACAGACTGGGAAATAAATATTGCAGCGCAAGGGAAAGACACAACAGCCCAAGACAAGCACTTGCAGTTTGAAGAGAGTTTGAAGAGGAGAAGCATTGCTTTGAAGTGAAAAGACACTGGATATCTGGATGGACAGGTTTTCCTAGAACTTCTTAATTTAAGGCGAAAATAACTAATCCTGGAATGCTGAAGGTGGATGGGAGAGAAAACAGTTCACAAAAGAAAATGAGGATTGTGTTTGATATGGGGAACAAGTGTGTTGTGAGGTCATAGGCCAGATATGTCCTTAATTTCTTGTTTTTGAAGTATTGTTGTGTACTGACATAAATTGTCATAAATTACAGTAATGATTAACAGTTTCCTTGAATGTTTTTTTTTCTCTCATGATTGAGAATTTACCAGTGTACAAACAAACATTTTAATTATAACAGGAAAAACGATCCACTTTCAAATAAAACAATATTCAAGTAGCTGTTAGCTCATTTCATATGACTCAGCATCCCTAATGGTAGCACATTTGTTTATTTGAACATGGACATTTGCTGTGATCTTTAGAACTGAACTGAATTATTATAAAGTTTACATATAAGCTTGTTGTCACATTTGAAATATTAATTTATCAATATTCATGCCATATATTAAACCGATGTGTTTATTATCTTTTTCTTTAGCTGTAGTAGCAATATTTATTTTTGTTGCAGGAAGGAATTAATACGGGTCTTGTTTTTTGTTGTTGTTGTCCTGAAAAACCTGATTTAACAAGAAAGATTTTAGCACTTAAATATGTGAATATTGCTTCATGTCACTGCAACCACAAGTCTTTGTTTTTCATATATTGTATTTTTAATAATGATTTTATAAAGTGCTGTTATAATTTCTCATCATTAATTTGATTTGCAGTTTTAGTGTCTGGTTTAAAAGGATAAAGAAGGTATGAGAAGAAAAACGTTTGATTTTTAGACTTTTTGTGTACATTTTAATTTCTATCTTTTTTTGATAAAACTTACTTTAAAAGCAAGCAGATCACATTTTCATCTCCTTATGTTGGGATAGTTTTTGCATGTATAAAACAAATGTATTTAAAATATGGCAAGTTTTCTTTCAGTAGCTACAATAACATCCACATTAACTTAAGCATCCACATAGCTAACTGATATGAGAAGTGGCCTCATCTGATCTGATCTTCATTTGTTTGTGAATTTGGTGCATGCTTTGTTTTCTGTCTGTCTCCTACTATTCTACTACATCATGACACAGGATGCAGGACTCTTTCCCCACGGGAGTTGGTGGGGTAGAATACGAAGCTCTCAAGGGAGACATAGAAGTCGTAATGAGGAGCAACAGGGCAATCAAATCGTGTGGAGGGCGCTGGTTGAGCATTACCCGCAAAACGGATTGGGCATTGGAATGAACCAGCGGGTGATTGTGCACACCTGTCTCTCGTTATGTGTAGCCTATTTAAACTGTCTTTGTTTGCCTTCCTAAAGGAGAGAGACTACTGTGATGAGCTCTGCAACCTGAAAGGTGCTTTGCTTTTGTGTTGTGCTCCTAGTCAACCTGCTTTGCTATTTGTCTCCAATAAAATTGGAATTTGACTTGCAAAATTGATGGAGATCCTGCATGTTTATGTGCTAAGCCTATAGAATCATGTCAGAATAGGGATAAAGTACAGATTTTATGCAATAAAAAGTGTGGTTTCAAGGTGCCATGTTATGTGATTTCAATTCTATACAAATGCCCTTTAGTATGATACTGAGTTTGAACTATATATGCACAGCATCTGGTTATACAAAGGTTTATATTGTTTTATTTAATGCTTTATTGCACTTTTCTATCTATTTGTTTAAGCCTAACACCAACTAGTTATGAAGACTTCAAGATCTGGACCTTGAAATTTCCAGGTTTATCTAGAAAAATTATAATATTGTGAAAAAGTTCATTTTTGTTCATTGCAGAACATTGACACCTTTCACGATGAGGTTAAGCCACAAAATGCCATTACTGAAAAGGTGGGTTGTTCACAAAGTGCTGTATCAAAGCATATTAATCGAAAGTAGACTGGAAGAGCAAAAGGTAAAGGTGCCCAAGCAACAGGGATGAATACAGCCTTGAAAGCATTGCCAAGAAAAATGAATTCAAAAACTTGGGAGACCTTCACATGAGTGCCAGTGCATCAAGAGCTCCTACACGCACATGTCTCCAGGAAAGGGGCTACACCTGACACATTCTTATTATCAAGCCACTCATGAACCAAAGACAATGTCAGAAACATCTTACCTGGGCTAAGGAAATAATAACTGAACTGTTACTCAGTGATCCAGTCTTCTTTTCAGATAAAAGTAAGTTCTGCATTTTATTTGGACATTAATGTCCTTAGAGTCTGGAGAAAAAGTGGAGAAGAACATTATCTAAGGTGTCCAGACCAGTGTAAAATTTCTGCAGACGGTGATGGCTTGGGGTGCCATGTCATATGCTGGTGTTGGTCCACTGTATTTTATAAAGTCCAAAGTCAATGAAGTCCATCATCAGTTTGGACGTCTACCAGGAGATTTTCAAACACTTCATGCTTTCACCAGATGACAAGCTTTATGGAGATGCTTCTTTCCTTCTCCTTTTCATGAGCTTTCTGAAGTAAAACCAAAAAGGCTTGAAATATGACAGTATTTATATGTAATAAATATTAAATATACGTATAATTAATTTAAAAAAATTAAATATTAATTATATAGTCATTATACATACACACATGTACCATACAACACTGTACTAGCTATCATGCTACTAGTTAGCCCGCTGAGCTGGTACTCCCTTTTCACCAGCAATTTTTGGGTACTTGTGCAGGTGCAAACAGCAGTATATTTCTAGGACATCAATGATTTGACAATCTGAGCTGGGCTCGAAACACTGAAGCAACAGTGAAGAAAGACCAGCAGCATTTGTACATTATCAGGCCATTAAATAAGGTGGGACTTTAGTGTCAGCCCCTCATACTGACCCACAGAGGACTGGTCGAATGCATCTTCACCAGCAGTGTTACTGTGGTGGTTTGGTAACACCACATAAGCTTAGACAAAGTTGCTTCAGCAAATCATTAAGACTGCAGAGGATTAGCTCCTGCCTCCCTTCAGTGGACACACTGAACACACAGCTGTGCAGGAAGAGGGCATTCTGAAGGACATAAATCATCCAGCCAATGTACTGTTTAGGTGGAGTACATCAAAATATAGGTTCAGATATCATAGACCAATCAGTATCAGCACTCGCAAAGTTTCACAACAGATCCCCATCCCCCACTCAATTGGAGTGACCTCAATAGAATTCCAGTGTACTTGTACTTACAGTGCATCCGGAAAGTATTCACAGCGCTTCACTTTTTCCACATTTTGTTACGTTACAGCCTTATTCCAAAT
>JAOXYF010000012.1:87077-113303 GCA_028565775.1 Sternarchorhynchus goeldii
AGCCTGACCAGCTACTAGTTTAACTAGAGAGAGACATTTAATTCAGAATGTAACATGAATCATTAAATTCCCTAACATTAAGTTAAGACTATCCAATCATTGTCGTTTACAATGCTGGGAATTATTACGACTTTATTGATGTAGTTGTTGCATACGTTTTGCATTATTTCGTAATGTTAATGGGTTTTGGGTGTATTGGGTAAATTGTACATTAGGAGAGTTCCCCCTTGGTTGCGGTAGTCTATATAGCATTATGCACGTTGCTTTATTAGATCTTCTGCACCGGACGTTTCACCAATATTTTCACCAATTAAATATTATTTTGTAGCAGTAGGGGTTTCCTGTTTCGGAATATTTAGTTATATAACTATGTAATGGATAAATAAAACCACGTTCGACTCCAAGATTTATGTTCTAATAGTACTGATTTATGTTCTAATAGTACTGATTTATATTCTAATAGTACTGATTTATGCAGTTGACAATGTCACTAATTCAGCTATATAGCTATATACAGAATTCCCACACAGGAACGAAACGTTTTGCTGTGAATGTTCGTGGCAAATGATCAACGTACCTCGCGTTTAAAAAATACGGATGTGACGCAAGATGCGGCGCCGCATTTAAACTTGTTTTCAATAAGGAAGTGTATGGCCGAATAAAACCGTCGTTTCTGTTACGGAGTTAGGCTGTATTATGCTGTAGCTGAATATTTATAAACAGTAAGTCATGTCAACATTTTTGTTTTCTGCTGTTTGATCAAAACTTGTGCTCGTAATATTTTGAACCAAATAAAGCAATAGTCAGTTAGGTAGCTAGCTAACTAAATATTTATATTTATATTTAGTTAGCCATCTATCTACCATAGTTAAGAACAATCATAGTTTGTAGCTAGGATATTTTATAACTATAGATATAGCTATATCGAGCACTAGCTGACATCTATAGACACATTTCGACCAGGCAGAAGTGAGTTGGACGTTTCTAAAAAAAACATTTTGATAATTGGAAATGTGTGCTTTTCAGGGAACCCTCCAGAGATGGCGGCCAAAGGAGCCAAGGAAACGATTGTAAATAAACTTGGACTTAAAAGCAGTGCCTCAAAGTCTTTGGAAGCAGAACTAGAGAAAGTAAGAAAGGAAAATGCCCAACTGAAGAAAAATTTGGATGAAATATCAAAACGAAAACTTAGACCTTCATGTCCTGATTCAGATACATCTAAGCTTCTGGAGGTGAGTCAGTCTTTTGTACCTGTGGGCTGATGGATCATGAGTCTCGTATCATCGTGAACTGAAAATGACATTATGCCTAAGCTACAGCACGAACCGAGTTTCCTTACTGTCGTTCTGCCCTAATGCCCGTCGCTGTGGATGAAACTGCGCAAGTATAAACCGCATTTATTGACTAACTTGACATATCCATGGTAAACAGTATTGTGTTCCTGTCTGTCTTCTGTCTTATTTCGCAGCATGACTTTGCAGCCTAGGCTATGTCATAGGCTGTAATAAACAAATTGACAATTTCCCACATTTTTCTAATTTCTTGGGTTACCCATTTGTGTGTAACTGAGCTGCATTTCTTATGCGTTCTCTTCCCACACACTTATATATATTACTATACTTGATTGATTTTGTACTGTATTTTCAGGTGATGGTCATCTTTTGTTAAAGGCCACTTGGTTGTCAGATACCTTCAACTGATTGTTTTTCTCTCTGTACAACTGAATTCCTTTTTGCCATAGAGGATTGTGTCACTGGAGAAGCTGAGGGAGAAGAATTCACAGCAGTTGTTAGCAAAGGACCAGGAGATAACCACTCTGAGGCAGCAACTGGCTGCCAAAGGTGGACAGGAAGTGCTTTACATGCAGAACCAGCTGGAGCAGAACAGAAAAGAGGCAGAGCAGAGAGAGAAACTCTTTCAGGCCCTCTCACAGGAGACACAGGATCTGAAAAACAAGTTGACAGCGGCTGCTGAGAGGTGCCAAACACTTGACAAACGTGTACAGGTGAGAGCTGTGTACCCCAACTGGCCCTAAGAAGTTTTCAGACATGTTATTCTACTTTTTTATTGTGTTATTCTTTCAGCAGGGATGCATTCATATGCTTGATTACACATCGCTGTTACATTTCATATAGTTTAGCAACATTCAGAATCCAAAACATTTGACCTTTTTAGACCTTTTTGCAGAGCTTGCCAAAGGTGTGCTTTGCACGAGTAAGACATCGTTTTACTTTTTTAAATGGGAAATACTGAAACATGACCTTGGGTGGGGGCACTATTTTGGAATGGTATTTATTATGGTGTTGTGATGTATATGATATTGATGATGGCTGTGAAAAAAATCTGAACTGAAATCATGTTAAATAATATGCATCCACTAATATGTTATCAATCCGGCACCAGGCAGACGTGCTTCTTTAGGGATAAATAGTTTATCTATTCATCTGATTACCTTTTCACAGTTACCCATTAGTGTAATAGTCATTTCATATGCCTTTGTACAGTTATTGTTACAGACTATCCACATCACCACACTCGTATTTTGTATGTTATGCATTTGCTAAAAAGAGAGAAAACAAACGAATATAAAAAGTTGTCTCATAGTGTTGTGCTGTTTATAGCTACCGACTATTTTCTAAACTGCTCAGTTATAAGTGGTCCGTGGCATAGCTAAGAGCTGCGATGCTATGATAAATCCATGTAAGGCAAAGAGATGTGCTTCACATTTAGTTTGAATGAGGAAACGGGTGAACAGTTGAGGCAGAGTATTCCAAAGTTTAGGGGCCACTGCGCATTTGCAAACATCTAATATATATATAGTAGTTTATGGTTTTGCAGAGAGATAAGTGAAAAGGGAGATACTGCTGTACAAATGAGAATGAATGCACGCACCACAGTTTCAGCAAATCTATCCTTATGGTATAGCCTTTATCTTTAAGCAATGCGAGCATGCAATATTATGTAGATGAAAGTATGCAGCTTTGGTAAGAATATTGATATGGGGCATAACAGAGAGCAAATACTCGCACAGCTTGCCAAGATTTTGGGCTTTTTGTGAGGGTTGTACAGTGACTGCTTCTACATCAAAGATGAATTTGGATGTCAGAAACTTGGGTGCAACTAACAAAACATCTGGGGAGTTTAAACTGATGAACATAGTAGTGCTGAAGCTCCTGACCAGAAAGAGAGAATATTTCAGTAAATAATTCCTCTATTCCAGACAGTGAGGTAGTCAAAATAGTTTTGACTTCCAAGTCACATTATATTGCCTTATTTAATGAAATAAAAGATGACTATTAACCATGAACATGAAGGAACCACATCGTTTCTGGCTTAACAGACTCGCTTGTGGCAAAGGGCAGCGGGCATTTCCCCGTCTGCTTTTTATTGTATTTGGACTGTTTCGGGTATGTAATGTGAGTCATTATAGGTTAGTTTTGCTGAAATGTTATCTGGATGACGTGACTGTAGGAACCTCACGTACACATTACAAGCCACATTCTTCAGTTCCCATCTGCTCAGATCTGCTCAGATCAGGTTTGCCTTTCTTAACTGTTTATCTTTGACTTAACTGTATACATTCATAATGGCAAGTGACCAGTGTTTGTCAGTAATGTTAATGGGCTTGTTTGATTCTCCTTAGCCTGGTAATGGGAACATGAAGAACTTGTTTCCGGTTTTCCTGGCTTTGGCATCTGCAGTGTTCTTTATTCACATTACCAGGCTAATCTCCAAGTGCAGAAAAGACAGGAGATTTAGATTGGACTTGTGGCTTCCCAAGACGGTCCACAGGACTGAAGGCCTTATCTAATTCTGCTGCTCATCTAGGCCTTAAGGGACAGGAGGGTGATGTATACTTTTTGTGAATTTCTAGAGAGTCTGCTTGGGATGCAGGCTTCATTGTGGAATTACTGAATACAGACGTGACTACAAAAACAGTGGTAGAATTAATTTGATCAGGTTTTATTAAAAGGTTTAATAGCATATTGGATGAATTGTATGTTTAAAATTTATTGACTTTTTCAGCATTTGGCAGACACTTCCAGAGTGACTTGCAAACTAATTATCAGTAGATAAGCATGTGTACTCCATGGAAATCAAACCTTGGAAGTGGTGGCATCTTGTTCTACCTCTTCCATCAGGTTCTACCTGTTTTGCCTGTTCTGCTTCTTGTAACTTCTGATCTTCAGTAACCATAGGTCCACTAGTGATCTGCATTAAAATCAACTGAATACCTTTAACCTGTCCTGGTGGGCGAGAGCTAAGTAATAAATGCCATGAGCAGTTATTAAGTTCACAAGATAAACAGCACCAACAGTGATATGCTTAGCTGTTTGAATCATGGTGTTTTATATTTTTGGCCTTGATGTTAAGTTTTAAACCAACTGGAAGTCTCCTAGCACTTATATATGCTCATAAATTTGAGTTGTTGTCGATAACTTCAGTAACCCTCACACAGAACTTGAGTCTAACACCTATGAGGACTTGTGAACACTTTTCCCCAAGTTTGTCATGACATTACATATTTCACTATTGCTATTGATAAATATCTTAATTGTATAACCACAAACCATGTAATTCTTAGGTTGTTGATCTATACGCTCAACTTTTCTCACACTCCGATGCAACAAAACTGTAAATGAAACTTGCGTGTGTTCGTTTAATGATCAGGATTGATGGTACGCAGCACTGATGAGAGGGTTTTGCAATCTATAAAATGCCTATACCAACTACTTTATTTTTAGCCACAGGACCCATATAAATAGCGAGCTCTTAACTTGGGCAGAACTCTTTCAACACACCAAAAGCTATATTCAGACTGCAAACAAATCGGATTTCTCAGACTGGGTCTACTGAGACTGCTATCCGCTCTGCATTGGCAAGAGGTGTGTTAGGATTTGTGTGTCTAGGTCAGACAGTATATACGGTCTATTATCCAGACATTACCAACCTGTCTGTATAGGTTGCTGTGGTGACGACGTAAGCGTTAGCTACACTGGCGACGCGGATTTCAAATGAGGATGCGAGAGGAGAGACGGAGGTGAAGACCTACAAAGTATGGCTGTTCAAAACTCTTGCTTCTCACCAGAGCGTCCAGAATGAGACGCATATTTAAAAAAAAAAAAAAATCACAATTGCAAACCACCTCCAAATGTAGAGTTGATTTGCAAAAGTCGGATTTCGCGTTTTTCTTTTTTTCCAGATTATCAAAAATCATATACCTAATCATATACCAAAAAAGGGATTTGGGCTGGCAGTCTAAACAAACAAAAAATATTTGTTGAACATCGGTGTATGTCATCCTGGAAATGTATTTTTGACGTCCATATTCAGATTCATCCATTAGATGGCGCCAGTTACTCAGACATCATTTTAATCTTTTCGCAGAGGGCAAATTTTCGCTTCTCTCTCATTATCTACGGTTTTAACAATTCACCTCAAACCAAGTTTCGAATATTTTTTTTATTTATAAGCAAATTGTTTTATTTTTTTTTTCTGTTTTTCTCTTGGGAGTTTTTGAATGCCCTTATATCAACTATAGGTTTTATTTTTCTTTCCATATACAGTAGATGGTTGTAATTGAGCAATGAGCGATTGAGGTTTATTGAGGAATATCTGACAAGGTCATGATGCAGTTTGGTCTGTAGGTCAGGCTAACCACATCAGCAGATCTCTCATTACTTTGGACTGGACTGGAGAGTTTCACTTTCTTGTCAGACAGTTATGATCGCTGTGCTAGGCTTTAGGTAGGGATCAGGCAGGGAGTTATTTAGCTGAACATTCTGAGTAAGAGGGATGATCATAGCACTGGTACAGCTATTTTACAAGTAATGCACCTGGTCTTTTTTGAGTATAGATCATGAAATGGCTGCTTAGCACTGTGTTAATTTCACTTCTAGTTTTCTCATTATATACTCTATATCCTTGTTCTTATGTTATTGAGTCTCGAGTAACCCTACATGTTTGTATGAAATGTTTAGCTGTAATTATTTTATTTGATGAATCACATAATTTATGTAATAAACAGGTACCTTCAGGTGAGGTTGCAGTAATCCAAGAGCACCTGCGAGACGTGAGTCCACAGAGCGATTTTGTTCACCACGTTTGCACTTCTCTTGCTTTTAGATCAGAGCTGCATTCTAAAAGGAAACATGACCTGGCACGTTTGCTTCTCTGCTCTCTGTGTTCAAGGCCTTGGAGAAAAATCAGCACTGGCTTGTTTATGACCAGCAGAGAGAGGCGTACGTTCAGGGCATCCTGGCCAGGATCACTGAGCTTGAGCAGCAGCTAAACCAAACCAAACAAGCACTCCACCAATCTCACAAAGACGGCAGCTTGGAAGGTAAAATGGGTGGGGAGGGGGGCAGTCTGACTTCAAAAAAATATAACTCTTAAGAAGGAATACATTTGGGAGTGATGTTTAGGCTATGAGTCCTTCTTTTATAACTGATCTAAAAAATGTGTCTAAGGAGTTATAAAGTGTTATCTCACCCATGTTGTTTTAGAATAACAACAGCTGAGTCCTTTTATGTATTGCGGTATGTGACCACATCTTTCCCTGACTGCAGCAGACGTGTGTGGTGTTGTAAAGTGTGCAGCATTGTTATAGATAATTTTAGTCATATTGCTGGTAGTGATCGAAAGATTTCATTAAATACTTTTTTTGTTGTTGTTTCTCACCTGAATTGCTCATCTTTTTAAAGCTTGTTTTTGTACTTATTAATGTCGTAAACACACGTGCACATCATGCCACTATGAAGCAGGTCAGGTCTCCCCCACTGCCCAGAGGAAGCAAGACGAGCTGCTTCAAGTGGCCCAGAAAGAGCTGGAGGCAGAGCGGGCGCAGGGCAAAAGTGCACAAGCCGAGCTGAATGAGTTGAGGGCCAAATATGAAGAGCGGACTCGGGAGATGATGCGCACCCAGGAGGAGCTCCAGGAGGAGCGGCTGAACGGTCGGAAGGCCTTGGGAGAAGAGAGGAGGCTGGCCACAGAGCGTGCAGCTCGGCTGCAGGGTGAGCTGGAGGTGGCCGATGCACGGCTGGAGGAGGAGAGGAAGAGGGTTTCTGAGATGATGATGCAGGTACTGCAATGCTTTGAACTGGACCAATGAGACTCAAGGAAGCTACATTATTAGAGTATTATTATTGGATGGAGTATTATTAGTGGGTGGAGCTATTTCACACAAAGTCTATTGTGCATACGTTATGCATTATTAAGCTGCATGGTATCATTCTTAAATAATTTTTAAATAACAGCATGGATTGTTGAAATTTATATGGAGCCATATTTGTTGCAATCTATATTGTTCAAGATGGCTGCCCCCATACAACTGTGTGACATTATTTGAGAACTAAATACAGTGTATGGCAAGTGTGTCGAGATATTGGCACGTATTTATGAAAAAGGATTTGGGTGAGTGAAGCTGAAATACTTGATAGCTAGATTAACATCTAATGAATGGAACATTGGGTGCAAAACATATCTTGTTGATCCATTTGTTTAAATCTGAATTTCAGTTTCAAAGCATGTTTCGGCCAGTATAAATGCTGTTAAATATCATTAATAACCTTATGGTTTAAATATCATGGTTTATGAAGTGGTCTAGCATGTTTGCGTTATTATACAAACTTTTTCTCCTTTGAAAGATGAACCTGCTTCAGAAATCCCTACTGAACCAGCATGAGGAACAAAAAAAGGTTGCTGTTTTAGAACAACAGGTGCAAGTTCTGACTTTTGAACAATGTATTATTTATATGAGTATAATTTATATGAGAATAATTTCTAAAGTGCTCACAACTTCATCTGGCAGATCCAGTTGTCAGCCAGAGATTTTGAGAATGAGAAACTGGACCGTCAGAGTCTACAGCGCCAGCTCCACAAAGTGCTGAAGGAGCTTCGTAAGGCAAGAGATCAAATCACACGCCTGGAGTCTGCAGTAAGTCTCTTCCAAACCTGCAGGCTTCCCATATCTCTGCTTGATGAGGCCAGTACTGAGATCACACTGTGGTATTTTACCATGATTCATTAAAAAGTGAAAACAGATGTTTGGTATGTCCATTCAGAAACAGAAGTGTGAAACCCGATTCTCCGAGCCCAGCTCATACAGCAAACTGGACTTGGAGAGGCTGTCCATTCACGAGCACATCCTGAACCCTACATCTCCGACGAAGAGCCACAGTACTCTGGATGAGAGCATCCTGGAATGTCCCAACTGTCAGGCGATGTACCCCACTAGTCAGCACAGAGAGCTTCTTGCACATCTTGACTACTGCTTTAACTAAGACTAACAGAAAAAAGGAACTGAGCTTTTGATAGAGTGCCTATAATGATTGTTTTCTTTTTTTAGAATTTTATATTTTTGTACTTCTGTTTTAGCCTGCTTGATATCCAAAGAAATTTTGAGGATAAATCAATGGTAAATCACTGGTATTCTTGACATTCTTTAAGTATTCTCATAAGTTGCATTTATGTAGAGTATATTTAAGGAAGATATTAAGTTATGATAGTTGTCTTGGGCTCACTCATGTACCTTCATTTTATTATGCATACCCTTGTTTGAACCCAATAAACTCAAATATCATGGTTCATTTTTATGATTGTGTCCACATTTTTTTTACTCTTCACACCCTAGTATATAACAAGGATTAAAAAAAAAACATAACGCTGCTTGAATTAGATTGCATTTGGAAATCCTCGTATTACAGATTTGTTCTCTCACATTTCTATAGCCATAAGGGCTTGTATCGTGGTTCTATCCATTTTATATAACATCAGTTATATTCAGCAAGACCATTTTATTAAAAAAAAAGCTTAGTTCCATTATGTAACCATGGTACACTGTAACATGATTATTTGCTTTTCTATTTTCACTCACATACCATTTTCTCTTACACTCAGCATTTGTCATGCTGAAAGTGGCTTATTTTTAAATGAATATTTTTATTTACATGTATATTAGATACAGGAAATGTAAAAGTTCATACTGGTACTTCTTTAGCAGGACTGTTTCAGGCATCACAGTAACCTACAAAGACAAACAAAAAGTGTTCCAGTACCTTAGTATCTTTAAATCACATTTCAGTGTTTATGCCATCCGATTATAGGTGTGTTGATGTTATTCTTAGAAAATGTCATGATTTATACTTTTTCTTGCACACTTCCGTTATGTTTTTCTAACCAATAAAACTATGAAAAAAGTAGGGTAAAAACGTACCATTGTGTGCGACCCGCCTGTATTTTCCCAGGAGGCATAATTCCTGCTTCTTCTGGGTCACGATGCTCTGGTCTTCAGGCCTTAAACCAGTAGGGTGGCGAGAGAAGATGAAAGAATAGCCATCGAGGCAGGATCCATCAGCGTCTGCCTCTCTGCAGGAATAGTGGACTGCATAGTTGTCATAATCGGTGTCAACGATCCAGTGGTCATCGTCTGTTGGGATTGGTCACAAACAAAACAAGGGTGAGGGTTGAGTAGCATAAGCAGGTTCGTGATGAGTAGGTCTATGACGTCTTTATTCCTCACAATATATTCACAAATATTGAAAGGTATATCGTTAAACTTGTACTCCTTGAAGTGAAACATAGTTAGATATATGATATTTAACCATAAATTAATAAAACGCATAATTATGGTTTTTACATATTGTATGTGATCATTTCTCATATCTCAGCAAACAAATTATAAATCACACTTGGCTAGTTCTGTTACATACAAACATTTCTAGCTTGGCTTACATCCACTCTGGAGGTATGCAGCAGCACCCCAGTATTTGAGCTTGAACTTTGCTGGGTCTGGTGACTCCTCAAAAGAGGCGAACATATGGGCACAAGTCTCCCAGTTGCTAAATTGTGAAATCATAAAGAAAACATTCAGCTTGTGTAAGGAGTTGTACCAATTATAACCACTGAAAGACATTTTGAACTTACTTCAGAATGATCACTCTGCCAAACGCAGTGGCTGTCATTTTGCCGTCAGCTTCAATTTTGTAATCGGCAACAACATTGTCTAGAAGAAAAAGTCCTGTTGGGTCTTTCTTGGCCACAGCATACCACCTTCCTTGAAACTGTGAGATAAACAGAGGACAGCAAGTGAAACCCCCCAAAGTGTGTGCAAGCGTGTGAAAGGACAAACAATTACATAAAAAAATACATTTTGCTTTACTTACTCTGTATTTGTCAAAGCCCTCTTTGACACGGATGTGGCTAACCAGACAGTCTTGTGCCCAGCCTGTTGCCAGGAAACAAAGAACCACAAAGACCCCCAGCATGCTGCTGTCTTCTGGATCTGCAAAGCAGGGTCACTAAGAGGCATTTATGAAAGCAACAGTTAAATACTATCCACCCAGACCACTTTGTATTTGTCTTTGATGAATGAAAAGAACGTAAAAGTATCAAATTTAAAAATGCTTATTTTCTCTATATTTTTCTTTCAACCACACCATACCTTTTCAGGCTGTACTGGTGGAGAATCAAGGCAGAACTGTGAGTTGTTTGTTACACTGAGCTTATATAAGATTTGCCTTCTGGAAGCAGTTTCACAATCCCACCCAGAGACTCTGGTCCCCAGCAGCATTTCGCTCATTGGTTAGATTTTTTTGCATAACTTAAAAAATATCTGACAGAACGCTGAGGAGTTGACCTCTGCACCCTCCCAAAATGTATTGTGTAACTAGGGTAAATGTAAAATAAATAAATAAATAAACTTCTAGAATAGTACATACACCACAGATAACCTAATTATTTTTGTTGACACTGTTTCATATTGTTTCTGACATTCTTTTCTTAGGTTTAGAGATTTTAGCTTCAGTATAGTACCAGTTTTAAGGTCTAACAAAGGTAACTAGTAATTTCAAAGATTAAATTCTGAGAGAAGTCAATTCAAAGAACTGTAGAACTCTTTGTGTTTTAACTTCTTCTACCATGTAAATCCAGTTGTTTTCCTCCCAGAGGGTGTAGCCATGGGTTAACTGGCTGCCTTTTAATGACTAAGGTATGCAGTGGAAACAAGTGCTTGGGTTGTGAGCTCATTTTGTGCATGTTCTGGCAAAGACAAAAGTCACCAGAAGGAACTCAAGGATCCACAGGCTTTTAGCAGGGATGTCAAATTTATCTGCTGCTTTCTGCTACTTCATTTTTAAAAGCACGGTTCTCTTGCTCCATTTTTCTCTGTGACTTTTTAAAAAAATTCTCTGCGCTCACAGGTTCGACCAGTTTATTAGTATAGAAATGTTATTATTTAAATGATCTTTAATTTACCAGAACTTTCACAGGACTTGAACAAGCTAATGCTTCAAATTCCCAACAAATATCTGATCGCTTTCTCTTTTTAGTTTGTTTTGTTTAGTCTGTATCGAAAACACCTGTTAAAAGATTAAGACTCCACAAACCATAAAACTGTACTTTCTAAATAAAACAGATGGTAGTTTCCTAAACCACTGTATTTTGATGCAGACAAAACTGATTTGTCTGTTGGGCATTTTCATTGGCTCTATTCTGTAAACTTCAGCACACAACCACTATACTGTACCCAAACCTCAGGTCAGGACAACCTAGTAATCACTTTTCCTTAATCCTGGATTTGTTGTGCCAAGTAAAAATATGCACAGCTTTCTGCTATATAACTTTGGTCCAGTCTCTATTTTTCCTTAAGTCACTGACCTCTTTTATATTCAGCAGACAATAGTTTTAATCCTATTATTGGAAATTGATCCTTGCCATCCAATTCTTTATAAATAGTGGTTAATAAAAAGATAATTATAGTGCACTTCTAAGAATTTAACTCCTCAACTTTGGACTTAATTTCAGAACAGGTCTGGTTTTACTGGCAGGTTTTTTGAGGACCACAGTAATACAAAGCAGCCATTTTCTTCAAGCAGTGATGGAATCACTGAAAACTACAAACTATGAAGCTATCAACAAAATACAATAAAAAATAATTTAAAAAATAAGTTCACATTTTGGGCCCTTTCCCTCCCACATTTCTCAAACATGCCATTCATAACTAATTAACTAATATAATAACTAATCATTAATGCAGAAGTACTATAACAATGAACAGCAATAACAATGAAATTGATTTATTATAATAATATATTTGCTTTAATAAACTGCAAAATAAAACAAAACAATATCAACCAATGAAATGGAGGCTGAAAGTTTTGACAGTTTTAAGATGGCCTTTAAAAGAGATGTTGAAAGAGTGATTGAGGCAGCATGTTCAGTCCCTAAGACACTAAGAGACTTCCCTCCAGTGGTGACCAATTTTAATTTGGGACTGATAGGAGCTGTCTGCCAGAGGACGTAAAGGTATGCAGGTTACAAAGGAAAGAAGTGCTGATACATATTTGGGAACAAGTTCAGGTAAAGATGTAAAGATTATTAGCTAAACACTGCAATAAATACATAAAGATTTCAGAAGCCAGAGTTAGCGGTATAGAATCAGGGTGGGCTGTTATTATGTGCAGGAGCCCTGTTCAGTTGAGTTTTGTACATATTTCACACTGTATAGGGGGTTAGTCAGAATGGCACACTGTATGGGGGGTTAGTCAGAATGATGGTAATCAAACTTGAGTCATGAAGCCATGGACTACAGTTTCAGCATCTTTATTAAGCATTAGATTGTAAAATGTGAAAGAAAGACTATTTTTGAGTGAGGCTTACCATTCTGAGGAACTGGTTGATGGATCAAATATACTGCAACACTTTCAGTGACTCCTCTGTCACAGAAAACAAGAGACTTTGCTTCTGATTGGATTGTCCAATGTAAAATGATCAGCATGCGGGATTTGCAGGTTAAGCAAGCTTAGGAGGTTTAATGTCATGACGTCACTTTAATTAGTGACCTCTTTGATCCCTTCAGCTTGTAAGTCACAGTAGTCTGCTGGCTTGGTGTAGGAGACCAGGAGCGTATTGGAGACCAGGAGTGTTTGTGCAGCGGTACAGTAGAGGATGCCACTGCCCGAAGGGGAGGGTCACTGAAACAACTAGCATTGCTTCTCTTCTCCTTCTTCTGGTTTTCTGCAAGAGATGAATCTCTGAGAGCTGTTCACTTCATATTTGTTACAAAATGGCAGACAAGGACAGTGTGGAAAAATACTTGGAGAATAATCCCCAGTTTGCCAAAGAATATTTCGACAAGAAGGTACGAGTTGAGGTCATCACTGCGGCCTTCACCGAAAAGCTTGAGATCAAAGACCCATCGTCATACAAAGATGTCTCCCAGATGCAGGAGGCTGCCATCATTTTTGACCTGGTCAGGGAGATACAGAGTGAGCAGATCATGGAGAAAAGCTTGCACAAGGTCCTGCAACGAATATGCGTTCTTGTAAATGCAGAACGGTGCAGCTACTTTATACACAGGGCTAGGAATGGAATCCCTGAGTTGGCCACGTGTCTTTTTGACGTTACCCCTACCTCTAAATTTGAGGACAACCTGGTCAGTCCATTGGCTGAGATTGTATTCCCCACTGACATGGGCATAGTGGGGCAAGTAGTGACAACCAAAAAGGGACTTAACATTCCAGATGTGAAGCAGGTAAGTGAAGATCATCACAAGTGAAGACATCCCTCTGGTCTTTGCGGTGTAGAAAGAAATGACATTCAGGACGAATACACATTAAATTATAATGTATACATTAAATATACATTAAATGTACAATGTATACATTAAATGTAAGGTACTTTTTTAAATTTATGTTATTAAGGTTACATTTTCTTGTAAAATGCTATCTAGCAAGCATAAAGAACCACAAACCACAATATAACTCATGAATTATTCATCCTCGGTATTAAATAATGACCTCTACAACATATCCTGTATGGCAAATATAACTAAATATAAATCTCAGGTTCTCACTATTTAAATGCCCTTTATTATGAATCTGATACTTAACCATGAAGGTAAAATGTTCTAGAGATATTTTATAATAATTAAATAATCTAAACTGAATACATTTTTAGGGGAACAATTATTTGCTATAAAATGGGCTATGATCATATTTGTTCATGATATAATATGAGTGTAGGGAGCATTTCCTGATCTGACACTTGTCAAAAGTCCATCTGATTAAAGCCTGTTAGCGCTATGGACAGGAGCCACTAGCTTGTTAGACATATTTCTTTAAATAATTTCCCCCCAAATAACATTTTCAGAAATCCTGTTGAACTTATAATGCCATAAATATGATGTCAGAAGTTATGAAGATTGTGAACAACATACAAGAAATTCAAACTTCAGAATTCAAAGTTCTAAAATTTTAACGTATTCCGGAGTTATTATACATTTTTATCAATGACTATGAAACTATTACATACCCTATCACATAAACGATTACATACCCTTTCACATAAACCAGAGATTTATTAAACTATACTGCAATAAAGTAAAAACAGCTACCGTAATACTACTCTTTCACAAAAAAACAGACATTTTCATGTGCATTATTAACTTCTACTAATAAAAACACAGACATTCTCATGTGCATTATTAACTTCTAACAATAAACAGTTATTAATTAGTAGAGATGTATTAATTAAGATAGAGAGGTAGAAAAAATTCAGTGTGTAGTTCAAAAGGTTTACAGAGAAACACTGCATTTCAGACAGAGCTCGTTCTTCAGCTGTGTAAGCAAAGTGCTTCTGAACCTCAGTGAGGCGAAGCTTTAAAATTCCTGTAGTTTATGTTGGAACATATAATGATTTAGCTCCTAGAGCTCCAGAAGCATTTTGCTTGCACAGCTGATAAAGCTCCTCGGTCTGAAATGTCCGGTCTGTATGGAAACTCTATGTACTACACAACTTTTATTACCTCTACATATTTATTTATTTATTTATTTATTGCACTGTGTAGTAATTTATAATTACCTATAAGATATAGCTGAGTAATGTACAAATAAAAAATACAGAGTGTGGACTGTGAAACAAAGCGAGTTCAATTAATGCCATTTCTTTCAAGAATCCCCATTTCAGTGATTTTGTGGACCAGCAAACAGGACACAGCACTAAAAGCATGCTGGCCGCTCCTATTGTAAGTGGCAAGGAGCCCCTTGGGGTCCTTATGGCATTGAACAAAACTGGTGGGAAGGAATTCTCAAAAGCAGATGAAGATGTAAGTGTAAATATGATCCTATTACTCTGAACAGTCTTCTAAAAAAAAAAAACACCTCATAAAACAACTAAATTAATGAGCACTGGATAGTGTTTTGGAAGAAGCATGACTTTGTGTCTGTTCTGAATGCATCCTTGTGTAAAATGTAAAGTGTTAAGTGTGGAGTGTAAAGTGTAAAGTGTAGAGTGCAACCTCTTTAGGGACATTTCTTGTCTAGCACCTTGACATCATTTGACTTTTAACCTTAATGATTTTATTATATAACTTCACTGTAACAACTGCATCATTTAGTGTTTTTTACTTAGTAACTTTCTAATAAGTCACTTATCCAAATTCCAGGAAGGATAAAGGAGCAATTGTCATAATATCAGTAACTATTTTGGGGGAAGGCCACGGCACTTGTAACTTGAATCAATATACTTAAAAGCAAATCACTCCATGGACGCTAAATCATGGTGCTCCTCCTGTCTAACGAACCCCTTACTTGAATAAAATTAACATTGTTTTGAATTTGAGTGGCAGTTCCTTGGAGCCCTTTCTACCAGCAATATATCATTGACATTTCCAAGTTCTTCAATGACATGAATGTTGTTCATTTCTAAGCTATTCAACAAGTACATAAACTTTGCCTCAGTCATCGCTCTTCAGCACTACACCAGTTACATGTGGAATGTGGAATCCAGGAGAAGTCAGGTAGGAAAACGTATCGCAGTTGCTGTTACTTTTACAGCCAAGTTCAGTTGAATCTGGCAACACAAGTGCCACTCTGCCTCTCATTCTATAGGTTCTTCTCTGGTCTGCCAGCAAAGTGTTTGAAGAGCTGACTGACATTGAACGTCAGTTCCACAAAGCTCTGTACACTGTTAGGAGCTACCTTCAGTGTGAGAGGTACTCAGTGGCGCTGCTAGATATGACAAAAGAAAAGGTGTGTAATGCCAGACACGCATAAGTGACTATTTGTAATGCGCTGACCCTTTGCACACTAACCCTGTATCACCCTATTGGTTTAGGAATTCTATGATGAGTGGCCAGTTAAACTAGGAGATGTGGAACCATATAAGGGTCCCAAGACACCTGATGGCAGGGTAAGTGCCTTTTCCCTAAAGTTTTATTCTGCTCAGTACAAAATAAACTCCTCTGTTAGTCATGAACTATGAATTAGTTCTAAGCAACCATTGTGTACTCATGTATGCTTTACAGGAAGTTAACTTCTATAAAATCATCGATTACCTCTTAGAAGCCAAGGAAGAAATCAAAGTTGTACCGTAAGCATGACAAATATGTGAATGTTGCCAACTGTATACTATACAAATCACATTCAAGTCACAGTGGGTTGTGTACTAAGGCTTTCACTACAGCCCTGGTTTGTCATAGCAGGGCACCTCCTCCAGACCACTGGGCTCTTGTTAGCGGCCTCCCTACTTATGTGGCAGAAAACGGCTTTGTGAGTTCTTTTCCACGCAAATGAATACCCCACATTCATTTCTGCTCATTAGTGAGGCCCTTAATTGATGTTCTGCAATTCCATGTCTAAAATGGCTAGATGAAGACATTTTATTTTTGTTATGTGTGAACAGAAAATATCGCTTTTTTTCTGTTTGCAGATCTGCAACATGATGAATGTTGCTGCAGATGAGTACTTCACATTCCAGGTAAGGTGCACAGTCTCTTCAGAAACCTGACAGCTCCCCCAAGCACTAAGGTTTCAGAAGACGGCCCGCACTGTGTCCATTAAACAAATACTTGTAGTAATTTAATTGCATGATACATAATAACAGTGTAATGCATAATGCTAAAAGTGATCAAACTTTGAGGTATTATTATGATGAGTATGGGTCCAGTATCAGTACAATAAAACATTTGGCAAAAACATACTGAACAATTTACTTTCATCCTGGATGTAAAATGGGACATCTAACAATAAAATCACTATAGTTCACTCATATATTTGATATACTGCAGACCATTAGTTTTTAATTTTTTGTCTCCATTTTTGTCGTTTCTCGTTAATGATCTTTTTTTCTTTTTGCTACTTCTTTTCAACCTTTGCAGAAAGCAGCTGTGGATGAGACAGGCTTCGTCATCAAAAATGTCTTGTCTCTTCCCATTGTCAACAAAAAAGAGGAGATTGTGGGCATCATCACTTTCTTCAACAGAAAAGACGGCAAGCCATTCGATGAGCAGGATGAGCAGATTACTGAGGCGAGACTGCAGGCCTCACCTCAGATCACCATCTTTTGTTCTGCTAGTATATCTGAAGTGTAACTCTGTGCTCCACTCTCGAACAGGCCCTCACACAGTTTCTGGGATGGTCCGTACTCAACTGTGACACCTATGACAAGCTCAACAGAATGGAGTGGCGGAAAGAGATTGCTGAGGAAATGGTGATGTACCAAACCAGAGCCACGTTGGGCGAGGTTCAGCAGATTTTGGTGAGAGTCATGATATAGCAATGGCTTCCACCTTTAGCAGTGCAGGTGTAATGCCACTGCTGACATGCTACATGTACGCTTTGTCTTTGCTTGACAGAACACAAAGGAGAGATTTGATAGAGAACCAGAGGAATGTGATCAGAAAGAGATGTACAAACTTTTGGTAAATCATTTTTTTTGTCTGTTACATTTTGCACCTCACATTTGGATGAGAACATTTGGATGTCTGGAGGATGTTTTTTTTTTTAAGTGTAATTGTTTGCAAGTGGTTTCTTTGTTAGCGTGGGGGCTGGCAGCTGTTGTCATCTATGATGATGTGTTATATATTGTACTGATGCTTGTGTTTATGTACAGAGAGCAAACGTACCTGAAGCCAAGGATGTTGATCTGCTTGAATTCCACTTCAGTGATTTTCCACTATCTGAGTTTGACCTGATCAAGTGTGGCATTCGATGCTTCTTTGAACTGGGTGTGGTGGAGAAGTTTAAAGTGCCGGCAGAGGTCAGCCGCATATTGTTTCATGTATCAAATTTTCCATTTAAATAAATGCTCTAGTGCATTGTTGGGGTTATGTAAGATTATGAATGCTATAGCGCATTGTTGGGATTATGTAAGATTATAAATGCTACAGTGCATTGTTGGGGTTATGTAATCTTATAAATGCTACAGCGCATTGTTGGGGTTATGTAAGATTATGAATGCTATAGCGCATTGTTGGGATTATGTAAGATTATAAATGCTCTAGTGCATTGTTGGGGTTATGTAAGATTATAAATGCTATAGCGCATTGTTGGGATTATGTAAGATTATGAATGTGAAATGAATGATAACATCATGTGTAATGATATTACTTTGAACAATATTAAATACTAAATACAGAATGATTCATATTCATTCATGTTACAGTGTACTTTGCATTGTGTTTGCTTATACCAGTATATACAGTATATTGCACATTCATATTTTTTTTATATTTATGGAGATTCAACTTGGTAGTAGAAATGTCAGTAACACCACATTTTGGTGTATTCCTTCTCACTTCACTTCAGGTTCTTACAAGATGGATGTACACAGTCAGGAAGGGTTACAGAGACATTACTTACCATAACTGGAGACATGGCTTTAACGTGGGGCAGACCATGTTCTGTTTGCTACAGGTGAGTGAAGTAGTCCTGTCTCAGTGTCTGCCATCTTCCACACACACCTGGATCTGCAGCGTGTGCAGCGGAGGCCATACTGGAATCTACTTGCTTTGTCCACCCACACCTAATGCATGTCCTGTAATGCTTGAGTGTTCTAAAATACTGAATGGATCTGTTCCTCAGATTCACCTAACAGAGGTATTTCTAAAAATGTATTCTGTAAAAGTGCTGTATTCTGGCAAAATAGATCATGCTTAATTATTTCTGAGGTGTTATTTGCAGTTTGACATCCAGTGAAAGAAATAAAATTTGAATTTGAACAAAATTTGATCTCCTGGCTCCAAAAGTGGAGGCATGTCAGTTCAGTAGTGCTGCACAGAAAACCAAAGCCATCAGGCCCTCACAAAGCACATCACTCCTCCACTGAGTGGTGAACTTTTCAAACACTCCCTGTTGGGTGCATGTTTATCAGAGAATGGTTCAAAATGGGAACAGATCTCCTAAGAAAGACTTGCGTATTTAGGTACAACAAACCATTGGACGTTCTCATCCATTAACATTTGACACACACACACACCCTTATACATCGCAGTCTTTTTGTCCTTCCTATACAGACTGGAAAACTGAGAAAATACTACTCAGACCTTGATGCCTTTGCAATGGTAGCAGCTGCTTTTTGCCATGATATTGACCACAGGGGAACCAACAATCTCTATCAGACAAAGTACGGGACTGATTATCCTCCTACTTCTCCATAACCCTACATTTGCATGTTTATCATGGCTTTGCTTATAATCTTTATGTATTTAATATAGGAGTTCGTCACCTTTGGCCAAACTTCATGGGTCCTCCATCTTGGAAAGACACCATCTTCAGTACAGCAAGACTCTCATGGCAGAAGAGGTTTGCAAAGTTACAGAATACTTCACTTTTGTAAACATTATTATTACTTTGTTTAAATGTGTGATATGCTTGACCGTGCTTTTCTTTAACACGATGCAGAACCTCAATATCTTCCAGAACCTACAAAAACGTCAGTTTGAAACTGTTCAGCACTTACATGACGTCTGCATCATTGCTACTGATTTGGCCTTGTACTTCAAGTAAGTTTTGCTCCTCTGACTTTGTGTTAAAATGAGCCCTTCAAATATTAGTGTTCTAATATTAATTCTATACCTTATAGAAAAAGAACAATGTTCCAGAAGATTGTTGATGCCACACAGCCAATGGCAGATGAAAAGGAAGCCATTAACTATGTGGCCAACAACCCTGTCAGGAAAGAAATCATCATGTAAATAACTTTTATTTAATTTTAGATCCATGTCACATAAACTGTGATGTTACATTATCTAGCAGTATTTTTTTCTTTCTATTTTCTTATTTTAGCTACATTGAATTCATTAGATCTGTGACATCCCTACAGCCATAAAGTTTTTTGCCTACCCCTTCTGGCTCAATGCAGGGCAATGATGATGACTGGCTGTGACTTATCTGCCATCACAAAGCCATGGGAGGTTCAAAGCAAGGCATGTGGTTACTGACACTATGGATCAGTGTGCTAGAAAACAGAAAACAGAAGAAAGTCTGTGTAAAATCTTTTTAAACGGTTTTCCTCTCTCTTTTTACTGAAGGTGGCTCTGATGGTGGCTGCTGAATTCTGGGAGCAGGGAGACTTGGAGAGGAACGTCCTTGAACAAGAACCAATAGTTAGAGCACAATTATCCTCATTATTCTCATCATTTTTAAGCCTTGTTGCAACCTTTGGCACCTAAATTATTCTGTCACATTTAAAGGCTTATGAATGTTTGTGACAAATCTTTCTTCAGCCCATGATGGACCGGAACAAGGCAGACGAGCTGCCCAAGATGCAATGTGGCTTCATTGACTTTGTCTGCTCATTTGTGTACAAGGTCAGTTCACCCATTTTGATGTAAAGTGCTATTTTAAAATCTTTTTAAGAGTTAAAAAATTCTATTTTAAAACTCTATTATAAAAATCTCATTAGAGTAGCAGGACCACCCCCCTATTACACATCTGTTCAGTTTGAAGCTCACTGGCCCTAAAACATGGGAGGACTTGCAGTACTAGAGTTCTCTATCTCACGCAGGAATTCGCAAGGTTCCAAAAGGACATCACACCGATGTTTGATGGCCTGAACAACAACAGGGCCCACTGGAAAGAGCTGGCCGATGTTTATCAAGCCAAACTAGATGCTATTGAGAACGAGAAAAAGAAACTGGAAACACAGGTGGCAAAAAAAGGTCTGTTCAAAGTCTATGGTATATCCTTCACCCAAGTATGCTGCACTTCCATAAAATGAATTCACCCCACAGCACATAGGGTTCTACATGGGGTTCAAAGTTCTATAGGATTTATGATACAACATTCATAATCATCATTAGCCAGTGGAGTGTATCCACAAATCTTTCTGAGGAAAGCAAACAGGAACCTCTTCTAACCCTGGGACTCTTTTTTGTCTGTTTCTCTTTATCTGAAACAGAAGAGGGAGAAGGAGTGAAGTCTAAAACTTGTACCATATTTTAAAAAGCACCACTGGGCACAGAATCCGATCAACCTGTTAAACATGACAGCAGGTGGAAGATGCTTCTTTATGGACCATATGACTATCAGCTGTCTACTTTCCAGTTAATCCATCTATCAGGAATGAAAGTACGCTCTCTACGAAGCTTCTCTTATTGAAGCCATCACTGAGGAACACCAGATAAACTTGAACATAACATAAATTAATGTTTCTTTCATTCTTTATGAGTAGTTTCTAAATAAAAATGAAGGAATGCATCAGAAGCAGTAGGCTAACGACCGCAGTTGTATCTCAGGAATTCTATTATTTATTTTTTATGGGGTAAAAACAGTTGCTGTCTGTGTAATCTGCTTTCGTAATACTTGATTAGTTAGTCTGTCATCTAGAGTTACAACTGTTCATTTTCTAAGGGGGGATAACACAGTGGAAGCCTATTTTATTAACTGTTACCCTTAGCACATTGCACAGATATAAATTCTTTTACATGAAGTTACTTTGAATGTGCAGCCAAAGACTTCAAAACAATTCTTTATTCAAACTTTCCCCAGTTTGTGTAGTTGGATTTATGTATCTTAATGAATGACGTCAATTTTAAGTACGTATCGATTGCTGGCACTAACTACTCTTGCACAATATACAAATATAATTGAGAATATATTTTTGAATCACTGTAAACTATAAGTTCTTTTCTACTTTTTCGTCTTTAGACATCTTGAGCCTGAAAATGTCATGGAAGCCATTCAGAGAGAATAACTTTCTGGTTTTAGGGCAGAAATTTATATTGACCGCATTTTTGTTTGAGGGTGTTGCAGTAATTGAAGGTCATGCTTTTGTGACCAAATACACAATCTTCTATTTCGACTAATGATAAATGTATCTAGAACAGTTTTAGTTTTTAAATATGTCATATTAATCACAAAACGTGTGACATGGTGTATACTACATAGAAAGTCAATTAATTAAGTCAATTAAAGACAATTAATAGAGAAATAAATTAGCATACAAAAAATGTAAAAAGAATTGGGCTACAGCAAATCTGCAAAAGTCGTTACCATTGAAGTTACAGAATGGGCCAAAAACGGCTATAAAAGGTCCTTGCGTTTTTTTTTTAATGCAAACTCCTGTATTAAAATGAAAGAATCTCAATTACAAAATTGATTCTTCTGACACACCAAAACAAATGGTTTTTATAAACTCCGAAATAGGTCCCCATAAAATAAATAAATAAATAAAAAAAAAATTCCCACAATGCTACAAAACCCTTTCAGATTATATAATGCACATATGGTATGAGGAATAGCTACATCCATAAAGACCATTCCAATAACCCGCTAGCACTGTTTCACTGCAAAGTAAAGCCTTTGTTAGAATAGCTTCCATACAGGGCCTCAGAAGACACTTCTCTTCTGGATGAAACAGAAGGGCTCAAAACAGTGAGTTAATAATGTTTTTACACATTTGGTTACTATCACATACTAGGGTTACTAGTGTATGATACTTGTGAAAGAATGAATTTACCCCTTATTTAACCAATATTGTTGCATTTATAAGACATTATGTAAATAAATTCATTGCTTGAAGATCTCACGTGTCATGATGATTCAGTTGTGTTTACCACACTGATTCCTCTTGTTTTGATATACTTGTTCTATTTTTGTCAGGTTGCTCAGAGGACAGTCCAAGGAAGACCAGAGAGGGTCTTTAAGCACTGGCAGACCTGTATAGTTCCTCTAAAATACAAGGGATTACCTAATAAAGCTGGATCAGCCTGTGGTAAAGAAGCTCAGGTAACAGGCTGGCAGCTAAGGGTGTGCCTAGGGTCAGTCGAGCTAGGAGGGACTTCCTTGCCCTGTAGCCTTTGTCAACCCCCGAGTTACTGTTCAAGTTACTGTTCAGTATGCAAGCCAGCACAATGGTAAGAGAAATTTGTAATGTGGGTTGTTATGGAAAAGGTGGTTGGGAAGTCATGCAGGCAGAGTGCTTAGTGTTTATATATACTTAGTAAGAGTTAGTAAGAGTGCTTAGTGTTTAGCAAAGTGCTTAGATATGCAGGTTAAAGGACAGCTCTCCCATTGATTGGCTTTCTGCAGTCTTGGTAGATCTTAGCAATGGGCCCAAGCTTTGGTTGGAGTCTCAGAACCACTCTCGTGTTTACTCCATCTGTTATCTGTGAGCCTCTCCAGGGTAAACAAAATCAAGCTTCAGATTATTGAAGAAAAGTCAATTCAAAGCTAAACCCGCAGAACTAAATTCAATGCTAAACATGTAGAACAGGAGAACATTAAATGGTGAACATTTTATTTACATCAACATTGGACAGGCAATAACATTTGATACAGAAACATTGTAGTTAGGTTTCCAAAAGAGTTTTTCTGGTCCACTGACTTTTGTTCAGAGAAACATGTCCTCAAAGTATTCCTCAAACTCATCCTCCCTAAAAGAGAGAACATCAGCAGTGATTTTAATGGCAGTTGTCATTGTGTACACCTAAGCATTCAGGAGAAGCTTCCTTCAAACGGGCATGTGGCCCATATGTGGTGATAGAACTGGCAACAGTAATGAACATCAGAACTCACTTGGACTTGTCTTCCATAGCAGGTGCTGGGCCTTTCCAGTGCTCAGACTCTGAGGGGCCATTGGATTCCTCCTCTTCACTTTCAGATTCTGAAGGAATGTGAAGCAGACATGCTTAAACAAGTCAGTTTATCCTAATATGATAAGATTTTCTATCCCAGGAAGATAAGATTTTCTACCCCAATAAGGCAAAATTTGAGTCCAAACTGCAATTGTTCATATGAGTCACCAGACCATCTCATAAAAATGGCAAGAGAGGTTGTTCAGGTTTAATTTGGTGGTCTTTTTGTTTGTGGATGTTTGGCATGATAAATGTATACTTAAATAAATCCTGTTTGCTGAGTGCATGTGTGATAAGTGGCAGGGCTAGGGGAGAGACGCCCTGGGGACAAACCTTTGTCCAGCTCCAGGGAATCCTCTGAACTCGGAGAAGAGTGCTCTGTTGACAGAAGAAAAAAGCTGATGATACCAGCTACTCCTGCACAACTAGAACACTAAATATCGTCATAAACCTTACAGTTTTCAGAAAAAAAACTACCTGAACAGCAGGAAGCAGACCTTCACCATATATATTTTTTTTTTACACTCAGGTATTGTTTGTAATAAAAATGAAAAGCTTCTCTCAGAGGATTCCACAAAATGATAAACAGAAGACATTGCATACACCCTTCAAGCATGGACTGGTGCTGGAATGTTTTCCTAACCATCAGTGAAAAGCACTGAACCAAACTGCAGTTCCTGTATGAATCTGTCAATATGCACAATCAGCAACCTGCCCTTGAGGAAACCACTTCATTTCATGGGTTTCAGGAGAGTGTAGTATGTTGCTACCCCCGTGCTGGTCCAACCCCTGCCTCACATCCTTGACACAGAGCTCAACGACTTATCCAAGTTTTAAAAGCTCAATGGCAAACAGAAATAACGAATAAAAAAGTTCTAGCCCTTTCTTGCCTTTTCTTCTCTTTTTGTGTTCTAGCATCTTTCTGTGTTTGCGTTTGAGTTGCCGTTTGGGCTGCTGAGCCTGTGACTCGCCACTGCTTTCTCCTGATTTGCGTTTTTTCTTAGTCCTGACCTCCTTCCTCCTGTAACAAGAAACAGAAAACAGTCTGAAACCTGCATAATGCGCTAAAGTTGGGAGAGTTGCATTATAATCTTGTCATTTGTCATCATGTCCACTGACATTCACTATTCATTCATGATGAACAGAGGAGGCATTTTCAATCAAAGTCCTCCTTTTAGATCTACATTAAAGAATAAAGCTATTTTGATTCAATTTAAAAGTCATATAGTATTTCTTACTTGTGATGATAATTCAGTTTGAAGGAACATTCAGGACAGAGTCCTAAGAAAGGGAACAAAAAAATATGCTTGCGAATATATATTTGCAAAATGTATAAATATATTTATCTGATGTGGCACCATATTTCCGAACTTTACTGTTAGAACTGCCTGCAGAAAGATTCATGAAAGAGGATAACTTCATGGGCTGTGCATGTGTGTAGTGGTGGGCAGGGATGGCCTTTGCTTAAGTCTACTGTAATAAGATTATTTGCACTCTGGGGTCTGCTGAGGAGAGTGGAGATTAACAGCAGTGAGGCTTAGGTGGGCGCCCAACGTAAGGTCAGCCTTACGCAGTTTCACCAGGGCGTTCCTCTTCTCGCCGTGCTCCATGTAGGCAAAGTTCACCTCCCAGCTCTTCAGGGCTTCCTGACTCTCACAGCGCTTGTTTCCACATCGAAACTGGCCTGCAAACAAGCATTGGGACCAACAAGCATGCAGAACATAATGAAGCATGAATAGATGAATTTGCAAATGAAGGAATATGCAAAATCAGATCTACACTGAAAAAATAAGCAGCACTACATGAGAGAAGGAAATATAAAGGCAAAAGGAATTAAGGTTTTGATTCTGATGGTTTAGATTAATGCCGTCACCAAAGGTCGAGGGGAGGGAGCTCCTTTCACCCACCCCGCCTGCTATTAGAATTAGGAGACTTAATAGGGGATCCTCCAGATGGCTGCTGAGGGAAAGTGCATCATGAGGGTTTCTCCATTATAACATCATGGACCAGATTCATAAAATGACACTATGCCATGCAAAATGTGCAATACAATATTTAATTTATAAAGTTACTGTGGTGAGAATTAGTGGCCCCTTGTCAACTTACTGATGTCATAAATTTACCTGTGCCCATGATGTCAGCCAATCAAAATCAACATGTAAATGGCTCCATACATATAAATGTAATGCTTTTCTTTCACCATGATGTAAAAGTGGACGACTCCAGCAGAGCAAACTGTCTCTCTTCAGTCTATATCCATTTTTTATTTCTTGCTCTATAAACTATAAATATAAATTATAAATTTCCTGCTCAAAAAAAAAAATCGTCCTCTCTTCAATTACACTTACATTGCAGTTGCAAAGTTTGCCACC
>JAOXYF010000012.1:117547-138871 GCA_028565775.1 Sternarchorhynchus goeldii
GCATTGTAAACATTAATAATAGTGCCCTGTGGCTCTATCAGGCATTGTAAACATTAATAATAGTGCCCTGTGGCTCTGTCAGGCATTGTAAACATTAATAATAGCACCCTGTGGCTCTATCAGGCATTGTAAACATTAGCCAAACTAATAAAATTAACATCATGGGTCAAGACCTTTTGCTAAAGGACACATTAATTCCAGCATACCAGTCTATTGAATTTTGGGCTGGGCAATAATAATATCAAGTTCTGAATAGATACAATACTTAAAATAAACAATATGGAAATCTGTAGCAGCATTAAAAACAAAGACCTCAAAGGTTTAGATGGGAGAATACAACAGAACGAAGAGAGGTGAGAGATATTTGTAAAGGAAATTAATTATCTGTTTTATTCTGAATTAAATGTCTCTCTCTACTATCTGGCGGTCGAGTTGACCTCAGCTATCTATCTTCTAGACTGTCCTTCATCTTTAAGCGTTACCCACAACCCCCGTTCCTGTCTGACGGTCAGACTGACACAAGTCATCTAAACATCTTATCCATGAAGGCCACTTCTTGGAATTTCTCACCCCATGCTCAAGACCAATCATCTACTTGTTGATTCTACCAATCATTTTACACCACACCATCACTCTCTTCCTCCAAATCATCATTTTCTTCTAGTTAAACTTACTATATTGTCAATAAACTTTAGAGCATCTTCCTGACACCTGTGTGTTGTAGCGGCACCTGTGTGTCGTAGCGAGATACGCTGAGGGCTGAACTAATCTCTGGCCGAACCCTGAGGGTACTCTGTGTCAGCTGGACTGAACAGAGACTAAAACCTAACAATATTTAGAGAGAAGGGATTTGGGTTCTAAGTCAGTGTAAGATAGAGAGAGGTTTAATGTTACTCTAATCATTTGCCAGTTAACAACACCCCTTTATTCTTGTTGTACTTTAACACATGAAGACCTTTGCCTTACATATAAAAGTGAAATTAAGTTAGCAGAAGATCAGTCTGCTGACATGATAGTGACTGACAAGCTAACAAGCTATTTTAAACGCAATACATGCAAAGAAACATGGTATGTAGAAGAAATACACAGCAAAAATAGTTTGGGGAAAAGATTGATTGTGTTTCTTTGAATCTTCACTAATGTTATATAATAGTATTGTCAGACATTATACCATGGTTAGAAAACATGTATAAAATAACATTATATAGTGCTAATTTTCAGTCATTAGTGCGTTTTAAGAATAAAACCTAACAGGTGAAAAAAAGAATATAAACTTAAATAAATTAAATACTTAAATGTATTGTCTAAAGTGTGAATAACACTTTAAAGAATCATAAACTGCATGAAAAAGCTTTTTGGTATTTACTGTACAGTCATGGACAAAAGTTGAGACTGGCACAAATTTTGGTTTTCACAAAGTTTGCTGCTTCAGTTTTTATGATGGCAATTTGCATTCATTCTAAATTCTGAAGAGTGATCAGATGAATTGCAATTAATTGCAAAGTCATTCTTAGCCATGAAAATGAACTTAATCACAAAAACTACCGCTTTCCTGCCACTGCATTTCAGTCCTGCCACAAAATGGCCTGCTAATGTCATATCAGTGATCTTCTTGTTAGCTCAGGAGGAAGTGTTAATGAGGTCAAGGCTGGTATCGCTCTGTCATGCTGATTAGAAGAGCAGACTGGTTGATTTAAAAGGGTGGTGGTGCTTGAAGTTTTCTTCTGTTAACCATGTTTACCTCTAAGGAAACACTTGCAGTCATCATTGTGATGCAACAAAAGGGCCTCACGGGCCAGGACATTGCTTAGATAGCACATAAATCAACCATTTATTGAATTATAAAGAACTTCAAAGAGAGTGACAAATTTGTCAGTCTCAAAACTTTTGGCCACAACTGTACACTGCTCTTTACTGTCCACTATACAACAGCAAAAAAAACGGAGACTAAAATATTTGCATTAATGTTAGTTGGAAGGATACAGCATTCATTGATAAGAGATGGTGCCGCCGGTTCCTGGCCTCCTCTCTGCAATAGGATATAAAACATCGTTAACAGGCAGCTTAGACATGAGCACTGTTAATTTAAACAGTGTTCATTTAACTGGACCTGTCCCATTCATCAGCAGCCGCACTGTTGTGTGTGACCACCGCATGCTTTCCTCGCTGAAATGGCTTCTGCAACAGCTCATCCTCACGATTCCTACAATACAATACAAGGTGGCAGTATGATCCTTTCTGTACCAGGTGACTTTTCAAGATATTCAAGGTCAAGATGATACATAAATTGTTGGCCAAGAGAACAACTGTCATTGCAAAACAAGTTCTGATTTTTGTTTTTGGCTTAAATTTGTTTGTGAGAATTATATAAGTAATATGACATATAATTATATAACCCAGCCCAGAATATCTAAGTAATATGACAGATGCTCTGGGATGGTTTTCCCCAAAGGTTATTACATGATACACCAAAAATTACACTGAACACTCTATATCTCATTTAAGATAATCTTAACACCAAGATGCTTTGGGAATTTATGTCCTTATCTACAAAGCTGGAGAAAACCAAAATCAATTATGAAAAGTCTGTTTAGTTTAAATCTTTGTATACTTATATTCAAGTTAGAGAGAGCAATGATTAGCTCTCACATACAGTTCAAAAATCAAATATAACAAAACGGCCTGCACCTTTTCCCTCCATGTTGTAATGATCTTCCACCCCCCTCATCATCACTGAAATCTGAGTCGTATCCTCCACTTCCATGTACCTACAGAACAATCCAATTCATGCAGTTCATGACTGAGTCAGCAAGTCAAAATAAGATTGGAAATCTTTCATTTCCTGGACATAAATTATTAGAATTTAAATTATATCAAACTTGTTTCTAAATGTAAACAAAAAAAACAAAAAAGCTGGGCCCTTTATTAATTTTAGTATAACCATGACGTCATAATTCAATGTGATGAGACTTGCATAACCAACAGGTTCAGTTTGATGCAAGGACATACAAAAACAGCAAAGTGCCTTGTCATCTTTGCAGGAACTGACCTGTAGGTCCTAGAGCTCTACTTCAGCAGGGCACAACAAATCCAATACTGACAAACACTGCATTCATTGCATATGTACAATGTGAAGATTGTTCCATCACTAACCATTAATGTAATAGCCAAATCTATATCAGTTGTAACTGACTTAGAAGTTACAACATTAGGACCTTTTCTTTTACTAAAGGTTTGCTTCTGTCAATCACAAATGGACTACATCCTCGTAGCTCCAGCATTAACAGTTGCTGCATTTTAGACGGTCTATATAAAAGAACGTTATCAGTAAAACTTGTAGACATAGACAGGCTAGACAAAAAGGAATCAAAGTTTAATCTTAACATCCCATGGTATCTTAAACCCGGTTAAACCTTTATGTTATGCGTACTGCTACAAATACAATACAGTTAGCTACCACTAGCTAGTTAGCCGTGCTAGCTAATTTTGTATTATATTTTATAATGCAGTCAGAATCCACAATAAAATCTATTCAAATCATAAACATAGATGCACGCATGAATTTGATACCTCTAGGCAAGTCATTATATAACAAATAGTTTGCTCATAGTGCCCACATTAGCTAGCTAGCTAGTTAGCTAAGTTATAAGAGTCAAGAACTGATTATACTAAACTGTGAGCTGTCGACGACAACAGTTCACCGTAGCTAGCTAAACAATACATGATCTTAGTCAGTGTAGTACGAGTATAATGTTGCAAAATCCTGAATACTAATTCCATCTTAAAGTAGCCATTATAAGCACCTTAACGAGGTTGAGACCACTCTGATCCATGCCTCACATCTGTGTTTACGCGCCAGCAGTGCGATTTACTCAGGCGCATCGTGATGACGCAAATACGTTGACATATAAAGAAAAACATTTAGCTGATGCAGGCGCTCGACTGCATGCAATCTTAAATCATTTTCGCGGAATAAAAATCCAGAAAAGTTATTCGAAGATCGGCAAATCTGCGCATATATCTGGGTTTCGCTAATGACTACGGAATAAATTCAAATTTCTAGTTTTCAGACTCCTCCCTTTCAGTAAAAGCTACTGAATTTAATAATTAGCCAATAATTTTCGGTATTAATTGTAAACATATTATTTCATGGCCTACTTTTGTATAGCTTTACTTCAGTTTATCCCAAAAGACGTCTATAGTAAAGTGGTATTTTATAGTAAATTTATATTTTATTAAATGGTTTGGTTTATATTTTAATGGTTTAATGAATAAGACAAGCTACCTAGGGAAAGATTTGGTCAGTGTTCATGTGCGATATACAATGCATTTGCGAATGCTCATTTAGCATCCAGAAACAGACCTATCTTTGAAAACTCTTGTTTTCGTCGCAAAATTAAAAGAATCAGCGTGGAGGAGGAAATTTGAAAGCATTTTTGTAGGACCAGAACAACCAGTCTCTTATGCTGTAAAATGTTCGTGATGAATGCACAGAACAAAGGGCAGCGGGTTAAACATTTCGACAGACACTTTACTGTTCTCAACCCTCTTTTTACACACACTTCACTGAATGCCAACAAAAGATTATACGGGGGAACCTGAAAACTGTCCAGTATAAAATGGTAAATGTAGCGAATAATAATAATAATAATAATAATAATAATAATAATAATAATAATAATAATAATAATAATAATAATGATGATGATGTTGATAATAATAATAATAATAATAATAATAATAATAATAATAATAATAATAATACACATATATACATTCTTTATTCTTGTAAAAGAAGACACAGCAAGATAATATCAAACATCATACAGTCCTTTTTTCTAAGGCCTGGAACCCAGGTGCAGTTTTCCCTCTCATGAATATTCTAATCATCACTAATCCGTGCATTTCGTTCAAGCGAAAAAAAGATCACCGGATAATAAAGCACACATGCACACATTTCTAGGAGTTTTTCAACTGCTGTCTTATTGGTTGCATGGCATAGCCTAGCTATGTTGATAAAAGGTTATGAGACAAAGTAGATATTTTTGCCAATCAATCCTGCATTCTATCTAATTTTAGTATTGTGGATTTGCCTTAGATTGAACGGTGTCTTTGGATTTTCTTCTAGCTGTCTTCATGTGGCTGAAGCCAGTCTCACCCTGCACGGTATTTTCATTATAGTGCAGAACGAATCGCTTGGATGCACGCCTGCCCTTTGAGACCCCGCTCACTCACTCACTGCATTCATTACACGGACCCATCTGCGACGAATCGAGGACAGCACGAATATTACAATTCAATCAATTTTTTGCTATCGACTGAGCTGCATCCAGTCCAGACAACTCGTAATTTACCTACTCAGGAATAGGGTATTCCGCTGGCTGGATCTCAGGCGCTAAGTGGTGACAGAATGGGATGTGCAAACAGAACACTGAAAAGATATACTTTTGCGCTTTGGATCGCCGCGACCTTGATTTTAGTGGAAACTCGAAGAGGAAAACAGCCGAGATGCCCACAAGGATGCACTTGCACCAAAGATAACGCCTTATGTGAAAATATAAGATCGGTTCCACACAGTTTTCCCCCAGATGTCGTCTCCTTGTAAGTTTCGTAGAAGAGTGTATATTTTCAACAAACTCTTCAACCATATAAAAATTGTAATATCCAGACTGAGCGGACTTTGAAACATCGCGCATCGTACAAATAGAAGCGTCTACAAGAATTATCGTTCATGTGTGAATTCTCCTTTACTTTTATGCCGTTAGATCATTTGTGAAGTCTGGATTCACCGAAATTGCTGGGGGAAGCTTCCTACACACGCCATCCCTTCAGCTTCTGTGAGTTTTTATTTCATGTGGTATATGTTATTGTTTACCTGTCTCAGTTATTAAAGGATGATCGCCATAGTCTGTCTTCTCATGTCTGGACTAACCAATTATTGCATGTTTCTTTTTAAAGGGGGGCATTTTGGGTTATTTTGTTCCTTGTCTAATTTCATAAAGAGCTTAAAATCGGCATGAAAATTGTGCGATGTATCTGCTCTGAAAAGGGGCATGGTCTGGGCCTCGTGATGACCAAATACCTTTTTAAATGACATAGGCATAAGAAAACACCTCAAGAATGTTTATACAAAACAAGAAAACATTCACGCCCATACCATTATAATTCATACCGTGATATTTCATCAGTAACTGGGGTATTGAACAATAACATAAATCACAGACAGATAAAGAAAACACCAACAAACTACAAAGCAAAACAAACAAACAAACAACATCAACAATAACAACAACAAAAGACACCTGTCACCACGCGCAAGGAAACGTCTGGATATACCGAGCCCTTAAAGGGACAGGCGGGGAAAAAAATTATGTTTAGCGATACCTAGTGATACCTACCCTTTGCTTTAGCTTACAAAAGCTATGATTTTCTTACAATGTCCTACTTAGCTACCTAATGGAAAAGACGTGTGTTAACTTGAGGTACTGTAACAGAGTGTCGAATCATTTTGCCCAAGCGAGGGAACAATTAAAAACGTGTTTTCTGTCAGCCTGGGATCCGACAGAGACCCCTACAGGTCAATGATTATAGCGTCCACCAAATTAGGTCCAACGTTAGATTTATGTATTTACGAGCCAGTGTATCAGAGCATGGGGATTAAGGATCGTTACAAGAATTATAATTGAAGAAATAGGATTATTATGAATGTTCTACAGAGGTATTTAGATCCTACAGTGAAGGTATCAGTTAGACAATGTTAATTCTTCTCTGACCTAGCAGTAAATGAGTAGCATTTTGTCACTGTTTTCTAGATGAACACCAGATATTCTTTTTTATTGTTATGCCTAAATAGGAGAACTACGTTTGCAAAACGAATCGTTACAATTGTCAATTGAGTTTAAAGCAGAAATTTAGAAAATCATGATAGATGGATTTTAGATTGGCCTTACAGGAAAATAAAGTTAATGCAAATCCTACCACTCTCATGGTGATAAACTCTTGCTATGTTTAGTTAAAGCAAATTGTAACTGAAGTTGATTTTCCTATGTGAATATAATTAATACCTTTGAATATATATGTAAAATGTTGTGATACATGTTCTGATTACCATGACACCAGATGTAATAGCAGATGTCATTTCAAGAAACAGACTGCAACCATCCATGGTTAGTTCATAGAAACAGGCTGCAATCTTCCAGGGTTAGTTCATAAACAAATTCAAAACCTTTGTGAAGGAATGCAGAACATTTACAAGAAACACAAAACATTGACATTAAAAAAAACCTTTTTCACTGAAGGGCCCCTGTGAGTGTGACTGTGTAAAATAACCACATGACTTGTCTTACACGTTCGAAGATAACAGCATGTTCTGAGAATCTCAATTAACAATGAAAATATACCAAGTATAAACTTCAGGCATCACGTTCTGACTTCAGCATTGACTCTGACGGGGCTCTGCTTAACGTGACAAACTGCTATCATCTGTCATTGTGCTTTTCATGGCATCATTACATTTGGCAAACAACAAATAATTAATATTTAATTTACATGAAACACATAGTTATTGACAGAAAGTCTTTAAACAAACAAACAAAACAAAATGTAAAGTTTAAATTGAAATTTAAAGGGGTATTGTACAATGACAAGTGTACTGCTGACTGGATCTATGACTTTGTTTACAGTTTGTTTACAGCCAACTCATTTGAGTCTATTGATGAAGATGCTTTCCAGGGGCTACCACATCTGGAATACCTGTGAGATTAATTTATCTATGCTTCTTACAGTGTAACAACTTTATTTAACACAATGATTATTGTAACACCAGCATTGGGTTTCAGGTTTATTGAAAACAACAAAATTGAGTCAATATCACCTCAGGCCTTTAGAGGTTTAAAGTCACTCATACACCTGTGAGTATATGCCACAGTATTAAAGTGGTTTTAAAAGTTTTTTTTACTCTTTTACAGATTGTATGCCTGTATTACCATACAAACTAATAGTTTCATTTTAAACCCTAATCAGGAGCCTTGCATATAATAACCTTGAGACATTACCCAAAGATGTTTTCAAGGGTATGGATGCCTTAACAAAAGTGTAGGTGTTTAACATTTCACAATTTTCCAAAATCTTTACAAATGTATTCTCTTATAATTTTCTTATAATGATTATAATATTATACATCGTTTATGCAACCTATTCTGACAGAGACCTTCGAGGAAATATGTTTATCTGTGATTGTAAAATGAAATGGCTGGTTGAATGGATGTACAACACCAATGCTACAGTGGACCAGATATACTGCAGTGGGCCTCCACTACACCAGGGGAAGAAGATTAATGACCTGATGCCTCAATCATTTGATTGTATAACTGCAGGTGATGAAACATCACAGCTCACCACTGTTAGAACTGCCAGCCATTAAAAAAATCCTTAGACATGATGATTTCATATATGAACACATAACATAATTTGAACCTTAATTAGACGAATCTAGAAAGTCAAAACAAAGCTTATGCTATCTCAAATCATCATTAGAGAAGTAATTTGAAACAGATGTTACATTAGAAGTTTAGTTTGTATCCATACTGTCCATCAGTAAATAATTTTTCTGTGGCAGAGTTTGCTTCCAAGAAGACCCTCAAGTTCGAGTCTATTTCTGTAGAAGCTTTCACCTTTGGGAATGATAAGTATGCTGTGTTTGCACAGCCTTTCACGGGAACATGTAGCTTCATGGAATGGGACCATGTCAACATGGAATTCCGATCCTATGACAGCATCGAGAGTAAGAGCCACCAAATACACAAAAAACAAAAAAAATGCTTACTACTAATAATACACATTGTATTATTACCTAAAACACATTAAGTATTTTTAAAAATCAATTGTAAATTAAATCTACTGCATTTGCTACATTCATTATGTTTTAAATTTATTTCTTGGTAGGCACATCCACTGTGGTCTGCAAGCCAATGGTCATCAACAACCAGGTCTTCATCATTGTTGCTCAGCTTTTTGGGGGTTCCCACATTTACAAGCGAGACATCTCAGCCAACAAGTTCATCAAGATCCAAGACATCGACATCCTGAAAATCCGAAAGCCCAATGACATTGAGACCTTTCTTGTGGATGGTGAGTCTTTCTTTGTGATTGCAGACAGCTCCAAGGCGGGATCCACTACCATATACAAGTGGAATGGGAATGGATTCTATTCACACCAATCCCTTCACCCCTGGTACCGGGACACAGATGTGGAGTACCTGGAGATTGGTAGCAAGCCTCACCTTATCCTATCCAGCAGCTCCCAGCGGCCTGTAATCTATCAGTGGAGCAGGAGCCAGAAGCAGTTTGAGCGGCGGACAGACATCCCTGAGATGGAGGACGTCTATGCTGTCAAGCACTTCAAAGTGCAGGGTGACCTGTATATCTGTCTTACACGTTTCATCGGGGACTCCAAGGTCATGAGGTGGGATGGGGCCATGTTCACTGAGGTGCAGACAATGCCTTCCAGGGGCTCCATGGTTTTCCAGCCTGTTTCCATTGGCAGCTGGCAGTATGCCATCCTAGGCAGCGACTATTCACTCACCCAGGTCTACCAGTGGGACTCCAAGAAGAATCACTTTGTGCAATTTCAGGAGCTGAACATTCAGGCACCAAGGGCTTTCTCCCTGGTGTCTATTGAAAACAGAGAGTTCCTGCTGGCCTCAAGCTTCAAAGGGAAGACTCAGATTTATGAGCATCTAATCATTGATCTGAGTAATTAAAGTTGCTGAAAGTGCAGATGAACAGAATGATGTAATGGAGACAAGCTTATTGTCATAACAACATGCATTACTGAACCCAGTAATGATGGTTTCAGATGATTGTATCTCTAGAAACATCCTTTGTGTCCTTTACTGCTTATCCATCTATTCTCCTCCTTTCAGTTATGCTCTTTTTACCCTACCTAAACAAAAGCCATTGTTAACATATTCTTTTTACCCTACCTAAACAAAAGCCATTGTTAACATATTCTTTCCCTGCAATCAAATGCTAGTGAAATGGTGTTTACTGAAAAGGTATAATAAAGAAACAAAAGTATAGATCAAGTGATTAACTGGTGACATCATAACAGGCTGCCAAATAGTTTACATTTTCTGTAATTGTGAGCAGTTTATAACTTTTTTATAAAAAGGGACCATGAGATTGGAATTTCTCATACTAGTTATGAGGAGGGGGTGGGATCTGGTTGGGCATTCAGGCTAGCAGTAATGGAGTAATTTCAAATTTAGTTGTGGAATAGTTTTTGTGGAAAAGTACGTTTAGAAAGATTTAGTTGATTAATTGTTACTTGTTTGTCATAAGTGTATAGTGCTAATAAACCAACTTAATATTATCACAGGCTCTTAGGTTTTTTAACATGGACTTTGTGTTGTGTTCAAAACTTTCTTTTAAACAAAGGGTACAACAGTATCTATCTATCTATCTATCTGTCTATCTGTCTGTAAGAAGTACTAATCACTAATGACCAATGATACAGTTGTCAGACGGTTTAGTGCTGCGAGAACCTGTGGAAATCACCGTGAAACAAGGCGGTCGTCCACCTATATTAATCTGCTAGTTCTACATGTCCCGTTTTCTCCCTCTAGCGGAAGAGTGCACCGCTTACTTGTTACACAAGGTTAATAATTTAACCTCCGTTACCACGTAATCCTTCCTAGCGAACAGTGTGAGGCGGCTGTTTGTCAAGGTATGAGCATCTGTTGGCTCTAGGGCGATTTCAGAAACAGGAATGACACTATGAGTAAGGCTGATGATCACCCAGTTTTATCGGTTGTCCCTTCTAGAGAGGAGGACATACGAGTGGTATATCATAAAGTTGACGAGGACGAAGATTACAGCTCCGCGAAGGAAATTCGGTTGCGAAGTAATTCTAAAGGACCTAGAGACGACGATGTCGATACGACTATATCACGAAACTTACAGAACGGTAGTCACAGGTTGTCGGGGCGCGTGTGTTTCCCGATGTGTTGTGGAGGAAACGACGGGGACGGTACGGAGCTACAGGCTGCTGGGAAAGGTAATACCAACTCAATAGTTGCCTCAAATTATAGTCTACACATTTCGCTCAATGGCAAAACTTTGTTTATTTATTTCATGTTTATTTATCTATATGATATATAATGTTTATTACAAGTAATTATCCTAATTTTAACAACTTTAATTTTAGCCCCACTTGCTTTTTGGAACTTTGGAATTAGTGTTTGGCGTGATCCGTTTTAAACTATTTATTAAAATGGATAGAACTCTACCAGTGTTTATTATATAAGGAAATGCTAATTAGATTTATCAGAAAGAAATTAAGTTAGTCTTCTTTATATTGATGGCTTTGTGGGAAAACTGTAACACGAGTCACTTCAGGAAACAATACCTATTTCCGTATTTCCGCACTTGAGATGAACTTGAGAGACTTTTAGGTCTATCCAAGCTCTGATCGACAGACCTTTGTTATTTTTCCAGACCCCTTGTCTGAGGTCAGTCCAAGTGATGTTGCAATTTGGCCCATGTCCAATCTTGACCTCCTCATGACCTGCGAATAATGACAGAAAAGGTCACCTTGATGACAGGTAGAAATGTCATTTGGTGCTGCTCATGTAAACTGGCTGCCTTTATTTCATTATTAAAGCTTCACAAGCGAATAAAAGAAAATCACCTAAACCTGATACTATTGCATGCTGATTTCCACCCCTCCATTTCATTTCACTGCTGGATGAAAATTCATATCACACCCCACAAAGCCAAATCAACCAGTGTGGTTCTCATGTTTCATTTTCCATTATTTGTACAAAAATCTGACAAAACACTGTACACTTTTGTGCTCTAAGTTAACAAAATAAAATCGAAGGATAGATGGCCCATGACGGCAGCTCAATTGACTGACTGTTTTTTTTCCTTATCTTTAGAAAAGGTTAAACCAGCCTGTCCTGGTCTGGGCCTATTCTACAGCCTCCTGGCCACTGTGTTCTTCTCAGTGGCTACTCTTCTTGTAAAGAAAATTGATGGCATACATGCCGTTGAAATCAGTGCAATACGCTGCTTTTTCCAGATGCTTTTTGTTATGCCAGCCATGATCTACTACAAGTAAGTGCTTTTTAAAGTCATTCCTTGTAAATCTTGATTTTGTGGCCATCCACACTCATACTGTGCAGAATACATTTAATAACTGCCCATCGTGTACATATTGATGTTTAGAACTGGCTTCTGGGGACCTCATGGCATGCGTATCTACCTATTTCTGAGAGGTGTCTTTGGATCCAGTGCAATGATCTTGCTGTATTACGCCGTCCTCCAGATGCCTCTGGCTGACGCTACAGTCATAAATTTTAGCAACCCAGTCTTCACGTCTCTGCTGGCCTGGATCTTTCTGAAGGAGCGTTGCACTATCTGGGATGCTGTCTTCACCATCTCCACCTTCACAGGGGTAGTTCTCATAGCGAGGCCTCCCTTCATCTTTGGGGAGAAGTTGTCTGGGATTGAGGGTGACTACAACAACCACATCAAGGGCACGGTGGCTGCTTTCGCAGGAGCTATTGGGGCAGCCTGCACCATGGTCATCCTCAGGAAGATGGGCAAAAATGTCCACTACTACCTCTCTGTGTGGTACTATGCTGTGCTGGGCTTTGTTGAGTGCACCATCATCCTGTTTGTAATGGAAGAGTGGACTTTGCCATCCTGTGGCATGGACAGGTGGAACCTAATGGCCATTGGTGTTTTGGGAGTAGGAGGCCAGACGTTCCTCACCAAGGCCCTGCAGATCGAGAAGGCAGGCCCAGTGGCACTCATGAGGACCATGGATGTGGTCCTGGCCTTTGTCCTGCAGTTTCTCTTTCTCAATCGCAAGCCGACTTGGTGGAGCTTTGGAGGGGCACTGTGTGTGATAAGCAGCACAAGTGGGGTAGCATTGAGAAAGTGGTACAGCAATGCCCATCAGAAAAGCTAGTAAAGCTAGTATCTAGTACATTTATCTAGTACTGAAAAAACCCCAAAACAAATCATACATTATATATGATGCACATAGTCTGCTTTTGTTATTTTAAAATTGTTAGAATTATAAATTACTTTATATTCCTATATTTTGATTTTAAGCATTTAGCTTATGAATTTGAATCAGTCTAGAATTCTAAATTTAAGCACTTGAATATTTATTTATTTTTCTAAATGGGAATGATCTATATTTATTGAATTATTTTATAGAACTGTATACATCCTGCTTTTGCACTTGGCCACAGTCAGTGTGGCATAAATGTCTAAATCATAATTATTGCTGAATATATCTGTTTTGTTTTTATTAGCTGTAAACAGGGGCATTTTCTCTACTGTTTTTAATTGAACAAGTTTGTTAGAAAGACAAATTGTTGGATTGTTATATTTACATGGCATTGACTACAATGTATCATGCAATTGAACCTTGAACTTTGTACCAACATATGGGAAAATTACCCAAGGTTACTGCAACATTAACAAGATAAGACTTTTAAAATAAGTACATGGTGTTATTAATATCCCCATCCCACCTGTTTTTTTTTTTTAACCTTTTGGTTCCGATTTCAAAAAAATGGGGCCATGTTTCAAAAAAATGATGCCATTCTGATGTTACATGTACGTGACCTAGAAGCACTTGACATTGACTATATTTGTGTATGTGATGAGGTGAGATATGTGGGCGAAACTATCCTGCCAGATTTTACAATATTTGGTAAGAAGGAAATAATTTAAAAGCTATAATTTAAAAAGGTAATATGAGAGAAAATGAGAAATGTCAACACAGTTACATACCAAGAAGATCGACACAGTCACATACCAAGCTTGAGTATTTTCAAGAATGTGAGTTTTTTTGTGTGTGTAAGTCTTCAAAGAAATATAACAATAAAAAAATGAGAGGCAGAAGATGAAAAGTGAAAAGCAATTTGTCAGAGAAACTGAAACCTGCTTTTAAACTATGAGTTGTTTAGGAGTAAAAATAAAACAATGCAAGTAATTCATCTTGGATTAATATTCAGTATTAAATGTTAGTGATTGTATGCAAAATTATAGTTTTTTTGCATTTGCCCTATAAAACATTAGAGAGACTGTTCATTTTTAAACAGTGTTTTAACAATGTTTAAGATGGATTATTTTTACATTTACAGCATTTAGCACATGCTCTTGTCCAAAGCACTTACAGTAGCGTTTGTGTGTGTGTGTGTGTGTCTACATGGACATGAACAAATACTTATGGATTTTTTATATTCTGGTTGCTAACAGTCGATATGAATTATTTCTAATGGGAAGATTTGATATATTTGAATTTAAAATACAAACTATATTTTGGGAGTAATCCAGAGGGCTTGGTACTAATAAAAGTTAAAGGCCTATTGCACTTGCTGGGTTTTTAACAGTATTGCTCTGCCCCCACGTTGTATGCATTGCTAATGACTGTCTTATTTTGTATGCCTAAGTATTCACTCCAGAATCTGGAGAATCTCCAGAATCATAGCATATATTAGGACTTGAAATCAAAATACTTTAGTAATGCATACATTTATTTTTTTGTTATATTCAGTTCTGTGTTTTAGAGGGTGTGGACTTGTATTTTAAACATTACCCATGTAATAATAATCATCATAATAACGAAGGTTCACTTTACATTAAGAACAAGTACAAAAAAAAGGAAGAATAATGAGAAGAGGAAAGTTTAAGTTGAACATGACCAGGGTGGAAGAGCCAGGAAGAGACTGTGGTGGAAAGTTCCAAAGTAGCAAGACTGAAAGGCCTGTCACCCTTGGTGGAGAGTTCGAGGATCTGTGTGTGTGAGAGGGGCACAAATGCTTGAGCTTGGTGTGATAGGTAGGAAAAAGACCATGAAGAGAGTTGAAGATTTCAAGAAGGATTTTAAAGAAGAAGGAGATAATAGGTGTAACTGCTGCAGGACAGGTGTGACATGTCCAGCATGTTTAGTAGATGTAAGGACTGTTACAGTAATCGAAGAGAGAAAAAAATGAGGACATTTATCGACATTCTTACATCATTATTACTGTGCATAGGGGGAAGTTGTGAAATACTGATGAAATGCAGTTTTAGTGTTTGATTTGATATGCGACTCAAAGGTGACTGAGGAATCAAAATACAACCAAGGTTTTAATATGTTGTGCTTTGAGAAACAAGAGAGTAGCATTTTAGGCCCTACTAGTAAAACTTTAATTTTATTGCCATTTAGTTTCAAGTAGTTGTTATTGAACCAGAGTTTTAGATCTGCGATACATGCATTCAGTGACTGAATGCAATACATGCATTGGTAGAAGCTGTGGAGGAAGCAGTACTGATGTAAATCTGAACATCATCAGCATAACAGTGGTATATAAGGCCATGATTATGAGTGACTTGGTGTAAGAGAGAAATACATAAAAAGAAATTCAAAGGCAGATCCCTGGGGAGCATCTTTAACGACACCGGAAATGAATTATTTTTGTGTACCTATCAATATAAAATGTTGTCTTAGTCAAATATGACTTTAACCAGTTAACAGTTAAGCCAGTAATACCAAGAGACAATAATCTATAAGTTTAGTGTCACGGTCTACAACGTCAAAAGCTGCTGTGAGATCCAAAAGGACCAAGGTGAGGAAACTGAACAAGCAGCAAGTTATTTGCGAGGGTGGGTGGGTGAGTGAGTGAGTGCAGTGTGAGAACTACACTGAGAGAGAGAACAGTCTCCGAACAATGCAGAGAGAGAGAATGCAGTGTCAGAACTACACTGATATAGAGAACAATCTCAGAACTATGCAAAGAGACAGAGCAGACTCTGAACAATGCAGAGAGAGAGAGCAATGTCAGAACTACACTGAGAGAGAGAACAATGTCAGAACTATGCAGAGAGAGAGAGAACAATCTGAGAACTATGCAGGGAGACAGATCGGTCTCAGAACACTGCAGAGTACAAAAGCCAGACTGAAAGGGTTCATACAGATTTCATCATTTCACATTTCATCATAGTAAATTTGTGAGGCTACAACTATTTTCATTATGTACTGTCTAGGTAGTTGGGTCTGTAATTGGTTAATGAGGATGGATCTTACCCATGATTCTTAAGTATGGGCATAACAGCAGCAATTTTGAGAGAGGGAGGGAGAGTATATAAAGGAAAACAGATTAATGAAAAATAGGTGTGGAAATAACAATAAAGAGCAGTTAGAGTCAGGTAAAGCTGGCATGAAAAGGAAGATGACTTAGAATTGGTGCCAGAAACAGTGGAAGAATCAACAGTGATAAATACAGATAGCTATCACTAGCCTGGGAAAGAGAAGAATGAGATACCATTGGGAAATGTTAATACATTTTCAAAATTTTATTCAAAAAAGCTTGACATTGTGGATGTCAAGGAGTTATGATGTCAGGAGGTTGAAGAAGTTTATTCATTCTATTAAACTGACTCTTGGGCTTATGACTGCCACCTTTCATGACGTTAGAATAGTAAGATGAACTAGTAGTATTTAAGGCATCCTTGTACTTAGAGACGTGCTCCATGAAGAGTAAAAACCTTCTTGTTGAAGTACTCAAGTACCCCAAAAAAACATTTTCTTTATTTACTTGGGTTTTTAGGGCAGTCACAAAAGGTGAAGTCAAACAATCAAAGGTCAAAACCAGAAACCAGGGGACATCCAAAGAATAGTCAAAAGTCCAAAAATACAAGGCAGACAAACAAAACGAAAATCTAAACGAGATAGTCAAAAATACAGACAGGGTAATACACAAAAAAACCTACAGGAAAATAACATGCAGTATACAAGATGCTAGCAATACTTCACAATGTCCAGGTTTACTAGATTTGACAACAGATAAGAGACACATCACTTCTGGTGATTTAGGTAGCGGATGTGTACCCAGATTGGGTGAAGGGAATGACAGCCATGAGCGATGTGTCCTCCCAAAGGTTCCTAGGAATTTTAGTCTGTTACAAACCACATATTCTTCTGAGTTTGCGGTTGACTGGCATTGGCAGGGGTGGGGGCATAACAAGTAAAATCACTGAATAGCATCAGCTTGTATTCTTTTATATTCCATAATTGAAACAGGTCTTTATCTAATGCATTATTTGTCAACAAACTGACTATGATATCACATAATGATTATATCACAAAATAATAACAGTAAAAAAAGAATCATACTGTGAAATTCCTGTAGAGGGCAGAACATGCAAATGAATGGATAAATGTCATGAAGTTTGAAATATCACACTTAAGTTAAGTGTTTAAGGGGGTTATAAGCAAACATTAATATACCAACATTATCACTACACTATACCACGCTACTACTAGATCTGGCTTACTAGTGTGGCTTGAATCCACCTTATCTTACCTGAGACCTGGTGGCTTGTGGATTTGTAAAGCCTACATTTGTTATATTTAGCAATTGTTCCCAAAGATTACACATTAGAATCAAAGTAGAGAAAATAATGCAACTACAAACACTGCATTGTGTTGAATTTAGCATCCCTTTGCGTAATTCTACTTCGATTATTTGAGAGCTTTCAGAATTTTAGTACAGATCCCAATACACCTGGTTGATGTTACAAAAATATCTGAGGTTCTCCTGTTTCTTCCTCTTTTTCAGAACCCCACTAGTAGAGCAAAATATAACACAATGGAAAAAGACACACTGACAAGCAAGAAAGACACTGCAGTGAGAACAGAGAGCTGGGTGTTGTCCTGAATTTATTGCATTGAGATTGTGTTCACTGTTCAGCTTTTAGTTTAACAAAAAATCATATACTAATTCTTAACTCATAGTACCATGGCATTGAAATATAATGACATAATTGTGTGATTGTATTTAATAATTACAAAGGAAAATTCCTAGAAGCCATAGTTACACACTCTGGGTTATAGGCAGAATAATGGTTTGGCTCAGAATGGAAGACTTGCACATTCTTTGTGGATAGCATAAGAGTTTTTTTACTTGAGAATGGAGAATTGGGAAAATCATTATGATTCTGTCCAAAAACACATGGCTAGCATTTAATATAATAGTATTTTTCCACTTTATCCACTGAATATTCACTCATTTATTAACCTGTCAGAATTGTTTTATTTAATTTTGATTCAGATGTATTGGTATACTTAAAGGTATTGTACATTTAAAACCTAATAATCTAGAATAACTGACAAGTGATCAAAGGAAATTGTGACTTTTGTTAACATTTTACAGCACGACTGACCATAATGACACACAATAACACCTGTAAACCAAAACTAACCTTATTGTGCCATAAAGAAATGATCTGAAAGTTCAGAAACTTGACTTATACTAGACATATTCTAGATTAGAACTTAAATTAGGTTACTGCAAACAAACATGTAAAACTGTTTTCACAAAGTAAATGCTTTTATTAAAACTTGACAGACAGATACTGCGCTTGGTTCCTCCACTTCCTCTTAAATGCAGGTTATCAGCCATATCACATGAGTGACAACTGGAGGAACACTTTGGAATTTGTGTCAGAATGGGAGGGAATGTCTCATGTGCTTGTAAGTGAATCATTCAGCAAAGAACTATGGGACAACCAAGACTGCAGTTCCTTTTTTTTTGCTTTCTTTTACCCATACTTGAAAATGCCATTGAACAAGTTAGACAAACTAGTTGTGAATCTGGGTTGGAAACATTTGGGTGCTACAACTTCAAATGTGTAGAACTGACACAAAAGCTCTTATGGATTATATGTGTGCTATTCAGCATGCGACAGATTCAGAATGTGGGGAAATCTTTAAAGGCTCAAACGAATGTTTGATTGCTTAATCCCTTTGAAAAGACCTTCCAGCAAAGTGAATCACGTTTTTTTTAATGACATGAATGTAAAAATAAATAAATAAAAAAAAACCGTAAGCTATTCGTCGACGTGACGTTCAAATTCACTAGTCGGCCAGGAAAGTAAAAAATTACCTGACATTAATCTTTTAAGTATTAGAAAAGTTTAGAAAGTGTGTCGGAAAACAAAACACTAAAGGTCTAGAAGATAGTACAACGCGACAACAGCCTCCATCACTTGTCGGGGTGGAAGGTGGCCTTGATCGTGTTTGCTGCTGAAAACGGCAGACATTCCGGTTATGTGACACCTCAGTCGCGCTCGAGCACTGTCGCACGCATACCGTCTTTCTCTGCGGTCCAGGCATAACAGTCCTCTTCGCGGTTATGTGCGTGCTTACTCGTTAAGCAACAAACTTTCTAACATTTCTAACAAAGCAAAGTTTCTCTCGCCTCAGTTTTCTTTCAAGATAACCGCTTTCACCGTCAGACATTTGACAAAGCTACGAACCAGTCGGAAGATGTTCGCCGAAACTACACATCTTGCACTTTTTTTCTGGGGTGAGTGAGTTGTTGGCGCGTGTTTACACGTGTTGATTTGAAAGCGTAATTGCATGTTGGCTAACTTTGTCAGTTCTGTGTGGTAACCCATGTTGCGCGTATATCAAAATATGCATTCATACTGAATGTAGCGATATTACGTGACATGCACAACAGCTAAGTTAAGTGTGAAATCACTGTAAAAAAAGAAAACACGTTAGACTCAAGTATTAAACATTGGTGTACATTCTGAATGGCTAGCATATCAGAGCATTATGATCTCTTATATGATTTGAGTGTTTTGAGCCTCGGCTAAATATTCGATGTTGTAATTTCGAGTTAGACGAAGGGTGCGAGCGAGTTACGATTTAGGTTACTGACACCGGTTATTGGAATATAAAAGACGTTTCACTGACATAGCTGAACTAGTACATTTATACACATTTAGCTAAAACTCTTCGGTTGTCACATAAACGCATGGGCAGAGTTAACAGTATAAGGACTTATTTGAACATATAGGACATAGGGGAAATTGGTATTAAAACTGAAGCTGATCCTGTACGTTCATATGTACGGTCTTTGGACTTTGGCCACCCAAAGAGATAATGCACGAGTGTGTCCAGAGCTGTTGATGTGTGTCTTCAAGTTGCTTTCTATTAAAACGCCTGTTGTTTAATGGTAAGTTGGAATAATTGTGTCATAAATACTTTCAAAAGTATAATGCACATTAGTATTGTGAAATTCACAGGCAGAATTTGACACACCTAGTTTATGTGGACAAACTAGAAACTGAGTCTCCAGCATAACAGGCACACCCACTCCTAAAGTCAGGAATTGGCAGATTGTAACTGCACAATGGTGGAATATATTTTCTAATTACTGTGTTGATGTATGATTATGAATCTGGAAACAAGCTGTTTGTATTCTACCACATACTAATATACCTTGTCTTATAGGATTAGAGCCATTAAATCTTTATTGTTAGTTACTTAATGATACAGAAATTCCTCACATGTATTGTCCCACAAACTTTACTCTTATTCACAGGTTTGAGGAAGTAGGGACTCTCTTTTGTCGATTTTTGGAAGTTGTTGTTATTATTATTAGTAGTAGTATTTACCACTATCCTAGAGTATTTTGCCAGAACTTTTTGTGTGTGACTAGGTTTGTGGAGCTCCAGATTGTGAGGTGGCCTCTTGGCTCTGATGAAACTCTGCTCAAGGTCATTAGCCTGTCTGTTCTGCTGGACTTTCAACTGTAGATGTGTGTGTGTGTGCGTGTTTTGTGGAAGCAGGGGCTGCGCGTGCGTTTTTGGGGAGTTAGAGGAGGGGGAAATTCCCGTAATTCCCGTAAGTGTTACTATAGCTTCATGGCCCATCACGCACACAGAGCTCACACCTCACCACCAGAGTGGAAACAGTTGAAATTGGCTATAAATAAAGATTTTGAAAGGGTGTGATTCAAGATAAACTTGGATTTTGTTAGGGTTGGTGCCTATAATTCACCTAGTAACTATAGTATTCACTGTAGTTCATAGTAGTACACTACCATGCGGATAGCTTCTGTTGCACCAACCTTTTATTTGCGAGAGGCAGCTGCTGTGAGAGCTTTCCTGTTTGAGTTCAGATATGCAACTTTTTTATGTGAGTAACAGTTTACTTGGTCACTATTGACAAGACATACTGTACATCAGTTTAGCGATTTAGCATTGTTGCATGCATGTCATGTGGAAACCTGAACCAATGATCTAACCACTGCAAAGCCACAGAATCTGCACTGACAGATTGCACAGACTGACATTTACATTTACGGCATTTAGCTGACGCTTTTTTTTTTGCTGACAGATGCCCTGTCCCCTACTCTTGTGCTACTCTCTCTCTTTCTCTCTCTCTCTTTCTCTCTCTCTCTCTCTCTCTCTCTCTCTCTTTCTCTCTCTCTCTCTCTCTCTCTCTTTCTCTCTCTCTCTCTCTCT
>JAOXYF010000012.1:148814-158904 GCA_028565775.1 Sternarchorhynchus goeldii
TACCTTCCTAGGGGTGTTACCTTCCTGGAGGTGCTACCTTCCTAGGGGTGTTACCTTCCTGGAGGTGCTACCTTCCTAGGGGTGTTACCTTCCTGGAGGTGCTACCTTCCTGGGGGTGTTACCTTCCTGGAGGTGCTACCTTCCTGGAGGTGCTACCTTCCTGGAGGTGCTACCTTCCTGGAGGTGCTGATAGTCATAACATGCTGCTTCATACCTACAATGCACTGTTGTACCTTTAGATAGTCACAACCACTACATCACAAACTGCTAATTTATGTATGTTGTGTGTTTTTTCTGTGTCACTTGGCCAAGCGACCTGGTTCTGATTCAGGATAAAGGCGTCAGTACTATATCGAACCACTAGGAGACAGTGTGTTACTACATCATCAGCACCACCAACATTTTGGCAGTGGGGGGAAAAAAAACCCTTTTGTTTATTATATTCAAGTCCAAATGTTTGGTGAGCTCTATGAGGTTTGGGGGATGCTTGCAGAAACTGTAGCAGTTTTTTCTTTTTTCAAGCCCAGGCTTTTGCTGGATCATTGTCTCATTTAACTAAACTTAATTTCTGACTTCTGATCTGCCCACAGGGAAATTGGTTTTTAACTCCAATATACCAATTAAAGCTAATATTGGTATGTGTGACTTGCAGTGAACTCTTAAATTGACGTTTATTTAAGTTAGATGCCAGTAACGGAACACAATAATTTTATTAACTGCTCTCCTCTTGATTTTGGTCATGTAGTACAGTGGATATATATATGTAATATATATGTACATGCTGTCTTCAGAGTTAGGTCACAGCACTTGAGGGCCCTTCTCAGAAAGTTGACATGGCAACAACAGAGCAAGCAGGTTAATGACGGATCAAGAAGCAGTCCTTAACGTAATTCTCACTTGTGAGAATTGGCTAACTGGCTAATTAGGTGATTACAAAAACATGATTTATGTCCGTGGTAGTGTAAGCAGAGGTGTGTAGTTTTTGAAAATGCTATAAAAATCTGTACTTTTGAAACCTTTGAAACCCAACATGTAACGGTTCATGACCTGCTTTATAACTACAGTTGCTAATAACGTTAGATGGATACTGATGTGAAAAAGGGCCCAGTGAAGCTGGCGTTTAGACCGAGGCCGTTTAGAGATTAGTCTTGAGTGAGATGAGTGAGATTACGTCTTCCTTTTATGATTCCCTAATAACCATATAAGGGGAGCCCGCCCAAAAACTAGGGTAAAAGTTCCCTGAAGTCCCTCCTCTGGCTCTCTCTCTCTCTCTCTCTATGGCTGTACTTGGCATATCTTCACTCCTAGAGGAGGAATGTAGAGACACTACACACTTGTTCCCCATGCTGGACTTGGTAGAGGTCGTTGCCTGCATGTTGGTGCTCAACAACAGTAAGTAGATGATTAACATTTTTGACACTCAAAAGAGCTGCGTTTTCCCTACCATCGGTCTCCATTGCTTTTTTTTTTTCTTTCTTCTGCTTGCTGATCATCAGGCAGTTTTGCAAAGCTCTTTTTACCAAATTCTCCACAAGCTTTGTGTTTGCGTCTCTTCCAGGGTTTGTTTTTGGGGTGTAACACATTCTTTTGCTTGAGTTTGCAGCTTTAATAGGTTCAGGCCCAAGCAGTGTGCACTTCTGTATTAGTAACACACTAAAACACACTGAACGTTTTTTTTAACGTGCACTTTCCTCACATTTTATAAATTACACAGCACAACTTTGCACACCACTTTAGTAGTGACAGACATCTCGCCACGCTGCAGCTTCTGAATGGGCTTACGCACAGTCCAAAGGGGTGATTGTTTAAGTCTTCAACAACTCTGCTGAAGCTCGTCAGAAAACACTAAACTCACAGTATATTCACATGTGACTAGATGGTATACTGTCAAAAAGTCACAAACCAAGCTTTGTTTAAAGGGATACAGACTTTAATTGTGCCAAATTTTCAAAACGGCAGTTCCAAGTACAAAAAGTGCAATAATAATATGGGTTGCTGTTACGGGAAGCATGTAATGAATCAACTTAAAGTACATGAAGGCACTTGTTATAACGGGGTGGGTTTGTATCTGTGTGTTCTTTTTGAAAAGGAGGTTTATCAGGGTTTTTGAAGCTTAAAGGATTGCTGTACTGGAATGTTTACCAGTGAGAAATCGCGGGATGCGGAGTGGCAAGGTTGTTTTGTGCTCGATTATTAAATAATGGAAAACCAAACATTTTAAATAAAGAACGAAAAATAGCAAACGTATTCCTTAATATTTAATGACTAAATTGCTCCTTAAATAAATTCATGCTGAAGAAGGGTGAAGGTTATAGGGTGACATCATGAGAAAGGAGATGAGATAATGTGTTCAGCAAAGATTTCTCTCTCTCTCTCTCTCTCTCTCTCTCTCTCTGTGCGTGTGGCTGTCCCTCCCCCTGTTGCACTTGCTCCCAGTCTCTCTCCTCTAATGGGTTCCAGATTCCCCTTCTTACTCTGCTTTGTACACACACCCTGGGACACACAGCCACTGTGAACCATGCCTACCTCTCCCTGATAAAGCTCTTTCTCCATTCATGTTTAGTTATCCTGTGATCTTGTTCACTTCTTGGAACATGTGCGAAGCAAAGCACAACATGCGTGTCCACTGCATCTTCTTTGGATATTGCTTTCATATCCAAACTCTCAGACACGGTGTGTAATACAAACACTTTGAGACCATTGAGTTGGGCCCATGTGAAATTCAGCATAAGATTATCAGCAGCTGTTGGGCCACACCTCTGTCCAGCATGCATCTTGCAAATGTAGTGTGAACGCCTGTGAGACGGAGCTCCGCGTGGGGTGCCAGTGAGACGGAGCTCCGCGTGGGGTGCCAGTGAGACGGAGCTCCGCGTGGGGTGCCAGTGAGACGGAGCTCCGCGTGAGCAGCCAGTGAGACGGAGCTCCGCGTGTGCTCAGGCTAATTCTCACATATGATTTATGCGCAATTCTAGCTGTTCTATTTCTGAAGGGACATCAGAATGAATACCGTGTTACAGAGTAAACACTGTGTTAATAAACACAGAAGGAAGTGTTTATGCAGACAAAAAGGAAAATTGAGGTTTCTAGGTGATGCTTTTTATGCCAGTGTTAGAATTCTTGAAGATACTTTTACAAATTGCAAAATGATGGTCAGCAGTGAAGTGTATTCTACTCCTAAAGACATTCATTCTATTGTCTAAATCATTATTTGTCATATTTTTGCTTAATTTTTGGACATTTGGAAAACTACTGTAAACACCAGATGTTTTACATCTGCAATGTAAGCTGTTAGCTCAGGATTTAATATCCATGTTTACACCATTTCCAGGCCCGTATTGTATTAGAGCATGTTATATAGTTATAGAGCATGATTTTTTAAAAACATTTCCCAAGGAAATATGAGTCTTGGTTTCTGTTGAACTCTGAGGCAGAAAGAAAGAAAAGTTGGACCATCAGCAATCATTGTTAAATGTGCCATTTGCTGAATGGATTTAGAGTCCCCGAGTGAATCAGCTGAATTGTGGGAACAAGCCCCTGTATTGTCAGTCACGTTTTCTGTTTGGTCTCGGGTCCTGATGACAATGGCAGAGCATTTTTTAGGCCTCTGAGTATCAATTATGTTGAGAAGCACTGGGGGTTGGGGGGGGGGGGGTTGCTGTGACTGAATTTGCTGGTCAGAAAAATAAAACGGTTTCTTAACTCTTTGTTGAATACTGCACAAACCGATGTGATGAGGACTACAAAGATGGCTGATAATGAGTCATTACTGATGCTTTTTGGTTACTGTATGCATTTTGATATGATACAAAAAACACATACAGTCACCACCCGCTTTGTTATTGTTTATTAGCACCACTCTTCATGAGTGGTCAGTTCTTCATGAGTGGTCAGTTCTTCATCAGTGGTCAGTTCTTCATCAGTGGTCAGTGAATGGTCAGTTCTTCATCAGTGGTCAGTGAGTGGTCAGTTCTTCATGAGTGGTCAGTTCATCAGTGGTCAGTGAGTGGTCAGTTCTTCGTCAGTGGTCAGTGAGTGGTCAGTTCCTCATCAGTGGTCAGTGAGTGGTCAGTTCTTCATGAGTGGTCAGTTTCTTACCACCGGCTGGATGTTTAACAGCTCAAAAGTTCAGAAACGTAAAATCTTTTGTTGAGTACGCTTTGTCTGTTGTGCTATACTGAAGAATTTTAATCAAACTTTTCTTGCACTATATATTTAAGCCAACGTTTTTTGTTTTCCTTTACCACATTTTCATTAGTTACGTCGCTAATCTGTCAGTGGTATGACATTATGTTGACAGCAGGTTGTCTATGTGAGGATGGCCAAGAAATCCGGACAAATGGCAGAATGTGGCATTGAGTTGTATACACTGAACATCTTTTTCATTTGCCCCCTGGTCCGTAAATAGATCTCCTCTTTCAGAACATGCCTTTTTGCGTGAGCCAAGGAGACTGTTTGCTAATTGGATAAACAATAATTCTAATATGGTATATAATTATTTCGCTGTTGTGAAGTCTGCAAGAGGAAATAAGCCTGGTTTTAACTAGTATAAATACAAACTCGTATGTAAAACACTGCTGAAACATGCATATTTACATTATAAAATCTGCTTTTAGTTTTGGCACGTTTATTGTATATGTACTTTTAAGCAATGGAGGTTTTGTTTGACTGAAACGTGTTTTTTTTTTTTTTTTTTTTTTTTAAAGTAGCATTTCTGGGGTATGTTCACTTCCCTGCAGACCACTGTCCACCCAGCTCTGCCAGTGATGCACCCAAAAATAACCCTCCAGCTGTTCCTGCTCTGACTGCAAGCACTTCAGTCCTGCAGGTGGCACAGGTTAATGCACTGACCATTATGTTCAACGCTGCTTACGGTGTGTGTTTAGGGTGCACGACATTTCACAGGGTCATCAACATTAATCCTACATGGATTTAACAGGAGAAAGCAGATGAGTGGAGAGATGGGGGGGGGGGGCAGTGTTGGGTGTGGTAACTGGATCCAGACCTTGGGTTCTTGATTTTTAAAGTCAGTACCAGTGCTTCCGTAAGTAATTCTGGTAATTATCCACTTTGCTTGCAGTTCCTCAAAAAGTGCCCTCAAGTCTGGTATTAGCAAGTTATTGTAGTGTGTTCTCTTCCACGTTGGGGTGCATGGATGCTTCTTTCCCCAAAGGCCAAGCACACAACCTTCTGTTTTCTTCTTCATAACACAAACTTTGTCTTATCCGGCGATCCAAACGTAATAATTTATGTGTGCCAGTCTGAAGCCAGTATTGCAAGGATCACTGGAGCAAAAATATTTAGTAAGTTTTGTAAAAGCCCAGATATCCAAGCTAGTCAGGGTTAAGTGGTTGGATTGACTATCTTTATATTGGGACAGGAGTTTGGATGACTTTTCTGTTTGATGAAAGATCTGTCATGTGAAGTTAGGACTTTTGTTTTCTTCTGTCTTTTGAGGTTCTAGGAAGTATTCTTGGTTAAACTTCTCAGCATACCATAAAAAGCAACATTTTGTAGAATTACCAGGCACAAACTTTTTGTTTGAGGAAAATTTACAGAGGCCTGGGCGAGATCTAATTCATTCAGTGTATATACAGTTTCAAGATGTGTGGGCCCAGTCTTTTTATAAAAAGGTGGTTTCGTACTTCTGAAAAGACTGTGTGGAGCTAAGCTGCATTACCCGAACATTACCTGTAACCACAGTAAATATTTGAATGAGATTTATAATATTGAATCCTCCTGTCAAATATGTGTAGGTCAAAGTGTGTGTTGTAGAAACCTTTCGTCTAATACATAAGGCCTAGTTGATAACACCAATTTTTAATCACCTTTGTTTTTTAGTACCTAATCGTTTCGTTCAAAATCTTTTGAATATGGAATGCAAAATAATTGGCCCTTACATTTTGTTTTCACTTTTGAATCAAGTTAACCTACTTTTTTAATATAGTCATTTTACTTTAAATAATTTAGTGATTAGTTTTTAGTTGATAGTTTTTATGTGCTAATTTATTTTCGGCTACAAATGCACATCAAAGCATTACGCTACATGACTGTAGTTTCACATCAGTTTTGGTGTTAATTTGGTGGGTTTTTTTCTGTGTTTTTTTTTTTCTTTAGCACACCTTAGTGCTCAGATGACAAAAAAGTAACTGCGAATGTTTAAAGAATTAATGAATAACTGAAACATAAGATATTAAAGCTCATGTTCAATATTGCTGTGTTTATGTTTGAAGAATACCCGATGGCTGTTGCAGTTTATCATCTAAGCAAATTTTAAGGGTAAAATTTTTTTAAGCCATAACATGCACTCTGCCACAACTATCAAAAATATTGCTGTTTCTACAGTGTGTTTAATAACGGAAGGGGGGAAGGTGTTACTGAAGTCTGGAGCATGCTAGTTACAGCATTGCTCGTTGTACGTGGTCTAGGTAACTCACTGTGAGCATACAAAAAACTCGACTAACCGAAATTACACACAGTTGGTCAAGTCCTTGAGCAACCAGTGCACAACAGTTTACATGATTGTGGCCTTTTAGAGGAACACTTCATAAAGCAGAGTGACTGAATCCCAGTTTATGATCCTCATGTTAATTAAATGTGTCCAAAGTGCTTAGTGACTGTGTATATGCATGTAGCAGTAAAGTGTCTGTAGTTGCACTGGTAGCTGTATTGTGTCTGTAGTTGCACTGGTAGCTGTATTGTGTCTGTAGTTGCACTGGTAGCTGTAATGTGTCTGTAGTTGCACTGGTAGCTGTATTGTGTCTGTAGTTGCACTGGTAGCTGTATTGTGTCTGTAGTTGCACTGGTAGCTGTAATGTGTCTGTAGTTGCACTGGAAGCTGTTTATACAGTGCAGGTCATGAGGGTCCCATGATTATTCTGGGACTGTAGTGAGACGTTTGTTTTTCTGAGCGTACCTTCAGCAGTAGCCGTGTTGTGTAACCAGCAGATGATCACATGGTACCGTGCTCAACATCACTACCCTGGTTTTGTACTCCACAGGAAGATGTACCTAGAACTGCACTGCACATCAAAAAATGTCCAGAAAAAAAAGAATGACTTTTGTTATTGGCAATAACACGTAATCCCTGATTTTAAATGCTTTTAAAAACAAAAAAACAGGTCTTTATTGGTGCTTGTGCTTCGAGCAGCTAATTAACAAGTGAGACTGCTTTAATAGTGAGTCTTTACATGAATGAGTTCACATTTTCTGTTGGGAACCATGGAGTCACATTAGAACCGCAGTCTGATGCTGACTTTAAAGTCCACTTTAATAAGCTGATGTCTGGTCCTGATTTGGCTCTTGCCAACTGTAACCTTATACCGCTTCAGCTTGGGGCCGCTTCCCCTCTGATCCCCAGGCCCAGTCTCTTCAGCCCAGCCCCTCTCTGACAGCTGCCTGTTTCTGTTTGAGTCGCATGACCCTGGGATGCTCCGAGCACTAGAATGATCGGTGAGGTCATCCTCGCTCTCAGCCACCAGGGCTGTGGTGAGGCTGTGAGCTGGAAGTCGTGCGGTGTTTACGGCAGCTGTGAGGGGGGGCTGCTCATGCACCGACAGGCCAGAGGTCTTCGGCAGCGGGTTAACGCTCTGACTCACAGCTTAGGCGCAGTGTGGTTTACTGGAAACGAGTAGATGAGATGAAAGCAGCACGGGCCTTGTCTGCTTTTGGACGTGTTGCTCTGATCTCTCTCTCTCTCTCTCTCTCTCTCTCTCTCTCTCAGCGTGGAACCCAAGAAGGCCATTCGATTAATGTGCAAATCTCAAGAAATTGTTATGCAAACCCAATACTCAAGCTCCCTTCCTGCTTTGTTGCATAAGGCTGGTGTTTTATGAGTTTATATCGTGTATTTCCCTTAGAAAGTACTTCTTCCTGATGTTATTTGCTCTCTGACGTCAGATCGAATGAGTAGACAATATTGTCGTTCGTGTGTGCCATTATACAATTATTTGCTCCCAAACCCTTAAAATAATGATCAGAAGTCTTTCGTTTATGATTTAGTCCGATGCCACAACTCCCTAATATGTTTGTCTTCTACCCATTGACCTGGAGTTTTCATTTTGATCGTGCAGATCTTCAAGCTTCTCACACACACGTCAGCAGTGGTCGGTGTTTAGTTGTGATGTTGAGCTGGTCAAAGCTGAGGGTGTTTATTTTACTGAACGGGTCCTGCATTTCCTGGTAGCAGGCACTGCTTCACTTGGACAACCCCAGTGTGCTGCTTTACATTCAGGTCAAAGATTTGGATAATCTGGAGTCCAGATTCTGGACAATTGTTTTATGAGAAAAAAAGAAATTTTTTTTTTTTGAAAAGCTAGAAAAACAAAAAACTTGACTTTGATTATGACTAACGTGATTATTCTACATTGTCAGACTGGACAGTGTTGGCTCCTCTTCATTCTTGATCTGAACTGCCTTCCTCTAATCAGCCTCTTGCATCCAAACTGCAAGCAAATTAAAGTCCTGTACCTGTCCTGTATTCCAGACTTTAATGTCCTGTACCTGTCCTGTATTAGCTGTGATCCTCCACAGCTCTGCACCACAGTGTTTGTACATTGTGTTTAATGAAGTTAGTGTCTGTTTATTAGTCTGGCTCTGCTCTGTCTCCAAAGCATTTTTTCTTTCAGCTTTGACTTGGCTGCAGCTCATCTGGCAGCGAAGACCAGCAATCAGTCAGAGGCTGTTCAGTCAGGGGCCGGTTTTCAGTCAGGGGCCGGTGTTCAGAAGTGTTCAGTTTCAGAAGGGGATGCGGGTTTGTAAGCAGACAGTCGGAGGGGTCAAGCTGGAGGCGGCTGTTGAACGTGCAGGAGGAGCGATTTGTGTCTCTGGGGGCCAATTTAAGATCTGACAACAGCAAGTAAAGTTTTTATCGGGAGCTGAGCAGGAAACCCATCCCATTAAAACGAGTCCTAATGAAAAGACAGCCAGCCAGGGCTGCACATTCTGCACACACAGTTTGGGTTTATCAGATTTGAAGAGAACATTTAAGCTTGAAGTATATATCTGTCTCACAGAAGATCAAGTGTCAAGAGAATGATTTTGATAAAAGTAAATTCCTAGGAAAACCCATTCTCTCTACAGATAGTGTGCTAGGGTCCCACTCTTTTGTAATTCTAAAATATTTAGAGCTTATTTGTTTTTTCCTTTTTTAAATTGTTGTTTTTTTTTTAAGTTCAAACATTGGTTAGGTATACAGGTGCCTCTTCGTTCATCTTTTTCTGGAATGACTAAAATGAGCGGCAATCAATTGACTTGCTGAGCACTGCTGAGAGTCTTTCATCCTGGCTGCTGTGGCAATAAGCTACTTCATTTCAGGTGATCCATGGAGGGAAGCCACTGCACGCAGCCTGTCTGACTGGAGACAGGCTGGCCGTTCAGATGAGATTCTAGGCTTCTGGTTTACTGCCATTACATCAGTGCTTAATTTACACCGTGTGTGTGTGTGTGTGTGTGAGTGTGTGTGTGTGAGTGTGTGTGTGTGAGTGTGTGTGTGTGAGTGTGTGTGTGTGAGTGTGTGTGTGAAGAGTGTGTGAAGAATGTAGTTTGGGACTCTTACAATTCCCATCAAGGTCACAGGGAACATGGGATAAAATATTAATTTTGCATGTGGAACTAAACACGAGTTGTATTAAACCTGCAGTAAAGTTTGAATTAAATAGAAAAAAAAATGGTATGATTCTAATATATCTCTGTGCTGTGTATTTCTGCTTATACTAACACTTGGTGCACAGGTTTGCGAGTGTCCCCCTGACACTGTACGTTACCACTGCAGTCTTTGAACCGAAAGCCCTTCTCACTGGGTCACTGTGTTCGAAAGCAACTACGTCACACTGCTCTCCGAAAGCCTAGAAGTCATTGTCTTAGTCCAGGTGAGGTACGGAATTCACTTAGCCGGTCCAAAGTGCCTTAATGCAGAGCGTGCTGTCTGCGCCGGGGAGCCAGCGCTGCCTCAGAAGGTGGGTCAACAGCTCATACGGAAGGGCTTAGGCGGCAGGCAGTAGCAGCTTTTCCTGGAAGCGGCGGGCAGACATGGCGCCCTGCCTCAGTAATGGTGAGATAATGGCAGTCTCTGCGGGGGAAGGCGGAGGGGAGG
>JAOXYF010000012.1:159657-189430 GCA_028565775.1 Sternarchorhynchus goeldii
TTCAAGTGTAACACCCTTGTTCTGTTATTCAAGTGTAACACCCTTGTTCTGTTATTCAAGTGTAACACCCTTGTTCTGTTATTCAAGTGTAACACCCTTGTTCTCAAAACCACAACACACCCTTCCATCCTAGTACCTATGGCTCCACTGACGTCCCTTCCCCCCTCTCTGTCTCCCACGAGCAGCTCCAGTGTGCTCTTCCTGCCCTGAGCGCCGGGCTCCATCTCCTGCACCCCTCCAGGAAGCTGCTGGCTCGCTCCGTGGCATGGCCGGCCGCTCACCCGCTGCAGACTAAGTACCGTGTGTGCTGTTCCAGGACCAGCGCTGTGGCCTACCTGAGCGGGGTCCTGCTGGAGGCCCCGAGTGCCCTCGGGGCCCGCGCTAGCCTGTCCGTGGCCCCGGTCGGCTCCCCCGGCAGGCCCATGCTGAAAGGTAAGGCTGCATCATGTTTTTTGGTTTCTAAGTGTTGTTGTATAAGGATCCTGACCTTAAAGTTTACATGGTCACAGCTGTGCTAGGGCACCAAGAACAAAGGTGCTTGATGCTCAGTCACTTTTCATGGCATTAGACAGAAACACAGTAGCAGTAAGTGTGAGTGTACCTGCAGCCTGGCTTACAGGTAGTTACATGGCTCCATCTACCTGTGTAGAAACTGCTGCTTCTATCCACGATCTTGCACGTAGGAATCTGGATTATTGGCACTGGCCAAGGATGGAAAGTAAAACATCATGGTAAGAAACCACGCTGTTGCAGAACCACGATCCGTCTGCATTTTCCCAGCATGTACATTTAAATGCAGGCCAGGCTTCAACTGTCTTGGCACTCGGCTTTGATTTCCCACCAAAACAAGGGTGAAGAAGTGTTTGTCTTCTCTCAACTGGATCCAGCACGCGTCCATTTATTGGCTGTCACTGCCCTCCTGTGATGCAGGCTTCAGCCCCCTGTGGTTAACTGATCCTGCGCCTGGCCTAACAGGCTGTTCTCTGGCCTAATAGGCTGTTCTCTCCACCAGCTGTGTGGCGTAGTGTCTCCAGGCATAGTTGGACTGGGTGAGTCAGTGACCCTGGCATCCCTGGCCTCCCAAAGTTAATTACAGGAGTTTTTTTTTTTTTTTTTCTTTCCCTTTTTTCGCTCGCGAGCTGCAGGAAACGCTGTCCTCCCTAAGCCAGAGAGGCACAGCTGTTTAATGGATATTGGCTGCATTCCTTCAGCTCTTTAGCCAAAGAGTCTGTAACGATGGGCTCTGAATGACGTGGCATGAAAACGCGTCTCATTTGGCCTGAGCTGGATGCCCTGCACCAGGCCTGCGGGTGGCCCCAGTCGGTTTACATTTTTCCCCTTGTACAATCCGTCCCATATTTGCTATGTGAGAAGTGTTCGATTCTATACTGAGAGAACAAGGCTGGCAGGACAGTGGTGGACTCTGCTTCATTTCTGATCTCGCACGCATGACGGTTTCTTTAAGCGGATTAGACCTGGTCCTGAAGTCACGTCCTGTTTTATGTTTACTGTCTCTATTTGTACTCTCTTGCTGTTATTTCCATTTGGAAATAAACTGCCCATAGTCTTTACCATAGAAAGGTGTTTAAATCCTACATCCATCTTTGCAGGATTCAGGTTTTGGTCATAAACCAGGAACGACCAGCTGTATGTGTTAACTGGCCTCCATAAATGTAATCTCTCGTTTTGTTTGGTTTTTTTCCTTTATTTTGGAGCAGTTCAAGGACCGAACAACGTCACCTCTAAGAGGTCATAAGGGTACAACTCCAACAGAACTTTATCCAGTTCATGAGGAATGGCACCCGTACTTATTTTGGAAGTAAAGTGAGGTCATGCTGTGGTTCAGAGTTGTGCATGGTGCAAAACCAGCGTGGTGGGAACCACTGCACCAGCAACCAGGCTGGTGCACATGTACTTAAGACCCAGCATTGGGTAGCGCAGATCGAAGATGCATCTGCTACCTGTGGATTGGCACAGGTAGTGTGTGTGTGTGTGTGTGTGTGTACACGGGGGCCAAACGTGATCTGGTACTTGGCACCAAAGCAGTCCTGTGTTTATCAGTCTGACGCATCAGAGAAACATGCTTTCTCTTTTTCAGGAGACACTTTTTCACACACTTCTCATGGTATGAAATACCGCTGTTGTATCAACAGACATGTTATCTCCACAGTGGGCATTCCATCAGGTTGCTTTTCCAAGGACACTTTGATTCCCTCTGTAATTCAAGCTTCCGAAATTCCGAGTAGACACTCGTTTTGCTTTCAGTTGTGACTTCTGACGCGTGCCGACGGCCAGCCACAGCGGTGAGCAGACGGGCCCCGGGACCGGCGAGGCCGGTTTGAGCCAGGCCAGCCTGTTAGTATGTTCTGAATGCGAGACTCCTCTGCTGCGCTGCACGCCGAGCGACTGGGGGGTGTCAGGGGTGACGGATCAGACGTGCTGCGTCACACCTCATGTTTCGCCTGTTGACATCAGGGACGGTGCGGCCTGTGTTTCTGATAGAGTAGATTGTTATGGCTTGAAAACGGGCACGTAGTGGTAAACAGTGATGATCTGGCTTCATAACATTTGCTTGTATATTTTCATGTGTATTTGGCCAATTGTTTAGTTTTGAGTGTTTTGTTTGTTGACTTGAATTTGGCTTAAGGCATGAAGTAGTGAAAGAGCCTTGAAGCTTTTACTCACGCTGGTATCAGGATCATGGTTCTAAACATTAGTTTCCAGTGTCACCAAGACACAGGGAAAATCTGGTTCTTGGTTTGTGATTAGGGTTGGATTGAACCCCTGGGACCAGTACAAGCTATCTGAACTCACAGTCCTCCTCAAGTACTTTTAGAAATGCTTTTTATTTCAGTACATACATAAATTCAAATAAATACACTTCTGTGGTCTGGTGAGTCCCAGGTTGTCTGCAGTGTGGCACAACGCACATGCTTCTTCTTCCTGTTCATGCTCTCTGTTTCATCCACGAGTAAACTGACCTGCTGGAGAAGGGCAGCCAGGAAAGGGCGTGAATGTTTTGTGTGTGTGCGCGTGTGTCTGTGTGTGTGCGCGTGTGTGCATGCATGTGTCTGTGTGCGCGCGTGTGTGCGCCTGAGTCTGTGTGTGTGTGTGTGTGTGTGTGTGTGTGTGTGTGTGTGTGCATCTGTGTGCGCGTACACTAACATGGTCAAGGAGAGACTAAGACTGACAGGGAGGGGGGACGGAGTGGTCGAACCGTGTGTGTGTGTGCGCGCGTGTGTGTGTGACACAGACTGAGCTCTCCAGTGCCTCGGCTCACAGGCAGTAAGAAGCAGCTGTGTGGTTAAATGTGGTTAAGTGAGTGTCGTCGGGGCAGCACCAGGCAGGGAGCCAGTACCCGCACAGCCACCACCATGAAGAACCAGTCTGAGTACAAGCTGATCAGTAAGTGCCCGCTTTGTTTTCCCATAGTAGAGACGCAGGACGCAGGTCCTGTTGGACTGATGTTGGAGGTTAGAAGTAGGTGCAGCCTGCTCTCTGTGTGACGATCTCTTGGTGTTTCCAGATTTGTCTCGGTGTTCCTCTGGGTCACAGTGGGTTGAAAACTCTGGCCTGAGAGTTTTTGGGTTTTTTTTTTTTTTTAACTGTCATGAAGGCTGTAGAAAGATTTTATTTTTTTTTTTGTCCTTGAACCATTGTTTTCTAAGAAAACATTCTCATTGCTCAGGATTTATGATTTATGATGTGTTTGGTGATTTTCTGTTTTGCATTGTGTATTTAATACATTAAATACATTGGGCTTGGCTATTCCATGAATGTAACTATATTGGGCGATAATGCTGCTGTGTGATGCATTAACAGATTCACTGAGTAACCTGAGGAGTAGAGTGGGAAGCACTCACTGTCCAACCAGGAGATCCTCTTACGCCGTGCTAAAGACATGGCTTCCCTTGCTTTTTTCCTGTGGCTGATAGACCTTTCGTTTGAAACTGCTGCTGACGTTTCTTAGGACGGACGGAGAGAAGACCCTGGTAACCATTGGCAACCATTTTATGTACAGCCGCTTATTGCGTTTTTGCATTCACAGCTGGTAAATCCAGCCAAGGTTGGTCGTGAAGCGATTGCAGATCCAGTAAGATATTCAGTAGAGGATGCACTCTTGCTTTGGCCAGAATCCAATTTTCTAGCTGTTCAAATGTAAAACTCCACTAAATCCACATCCCAGTTGATAGAAGCTTAGAAGGGTTACTCAAAAAAAAAAAACTATGTTCATGGCTGTTTATCAGCGCGAGGGTTTATTTGCTTAAAAAGAGCTTCTTTCTTTCTCTGACTGGCTGCTCTTTTTTCTTTCCCCTCCTCATTCTGTAAGTGTTTGATCTGTACATCATAACTGCAAGGAGAACACGGTTTGGACCCAGACTTGTGGTCGGTATCGTCAGTGATGGAGGGAAAAAAAAGTTTTAATGTGTTAGGTTTGTATTTATGTGTTTCATATTATTTTTACATACAGTAGCTCTTTGTCGTGCCCATGGAAGCAGTCTTCATATTAGAGTGACTTCTGCACAGTACTGGATGTACTGGAGGAGCAAAGACAGAAAGTACACTAGTTATTAGCTAGGTTGTGTGTGTGTGTGTGTGTGTGTGTGTGTGTGTGTGGCAACAACACTATAAACTGAATGAATGAAGGAAATATAAACTGGCTGTCAAATAATTCAATATACCAGGAGTGTGTTAAAGGGAAAAAAAGACACTGACTGTACAGTCAGAAAAGTCCCGCCGTCATTCTAAACCTCTTAACATGTTCCAGAAGATTCCCCACGTGCCTCAGAAGTGTTTTGTGATTTTGATTCGCTAGAGCACAATAGTTTTTCCATTTGTATAATAAAATCATCTCTTTCAGCTAGTCTTAAATCTTAGTGCATTTGGGGATTTCAGGTCAAAAGAATAACATTTTTAGAGCAGCCTCACAACTGAAGATAATTTAATAATATTAAATTTGTGACGGACTGAAAATCCTAACAAATCCTTAATTAAACTGAATTGGTGTGAGGGCTGTGGTTTGTGTCTCTGTTGAAGCTTTAGGTCCTCTTCCTTTAGTGCACCTGGTTAAGATTCAGCAAAGTCATGTTTTTTCCATGAAGCGCACATGCTGTCACACTAATAAATATGTAGGACGCTCTGGATAAAAGCTTCTACTAAATGCTGTAAATGTAATATTGGTCCTGAGCCATTAGTCACTCGCACTGTGCTAATGGCCAGCTCTCCAAGACAGTGGTCCGCACCCCCACACATCCAGTCCTGCAGGGCTGCTCATGATGTAGCCCTTCACCTGCCTGTCTGTGTAGCTGTGTGTGTCTGCGCACCTAGCAGGAAGTCCACCCAGGCTGTTTGGTTTCATTCCCAAACCAGGACCATAGCTGAAATGCAGGGTCTCTGTGGGCCTGTGTGTTGCCTGTACACATCCCTTCCCCTCCCCACCTCCGCACGCCGAGCAGCACTTGCATAAAGATCAGGCAGCCAGCGTGCACCGCCGCTTTATGCAGCTTAATGAAGCACATCCGTTCCCAGCCCGTTTGGCGCACATCAAAAGGCGCCATGCGAGGGTGAAGTGGAGCACACGGCAGCTGCATGCGACGGCTAATGGATCCCTGGTGGTGCCCGGCGTTTCGGCAACGCTTCACCAGTGCTGTCCTCCTAAGAACATTTCCCTCGCGCACGTTTTATAACGTACCGCTTTTGTCAGTTACTGTCCTAGCGAGGGTTTCTTCTGATTCACCTGATTTGTTGCCTGACCGTCATGAATCTGGTTCTTCAGAGCTGCGAAAATGACAAATGACTTCCCAGACTGGAGAAGCAACACGTGAATCCTCCTTCAATAAACACACCGTGACACAGCACTGTGCCGTGAAAGGCCTGTGCACGTGCTTCCTATTCTCACGTGCCCCGTTTGTCATTACACCCTTTTTTCCCCCTGCCACGCTGTGCTGAGCACGTGCTACAGCGAGCACACATGAAGCGAGCTTCGCCTGCCAGTCACCATGGCACCCGAACTATGAGAGGAACCTGTAGCGTAGCCGTGACAGCAGGAAGCACAAATCAAGTGAGCTTTGCCTGTCCTTCTCTCATGTTTTTCCAGCAGTCGCCATGGTGCCACAAACTGTGGGAGGAACCTGTAACCGTAACCGTGACGGCTGATGTTGTCCAGGCACCTCACACTTTTTTAAAAAAAAAATTTGACTTTATATTTTCTCTCCTTTTTTTTAAAATTTGTAGTATTTTCTGTCTTTTCTTTGTTGCCCATGGCTCAGTGAACCAGCAGGGCAACTCTGAGATCACACTCGGAGCTCAGAGGAGATGAAGGATTGAAAATGTAAATGCGGATTGAATGAGGTATGATGTACAGGGGCCATCGTGAAAGCTTCGTCAGTGCCAATTAGTACAGGATTTGTTGGTACTATGTGTTTCACTCTTTGTTTAAGGGTTTTATGAATTGACTTATCTACTAGTTACATTTTTGGTAGATAAAAAAAGCAAAATCAAAACATCTCAACACGCACTTACTCAACACACACACACCCCCCCCCCTTCCCTTCTCTCTCCAGAGCGTCAGCTTTGTGGCTCCATGGCCAGCCAAGGCTCCCTCTCCCCTGCTATGACGGGCATCAGTAAGGAGCTGGCTGACCTGCGTCACCTGGTCCAGTTCCCGGAGGAGATAGCCAGCATCCTGACGGAGCAGGAGCAGCAGCTGTACCGCCGGGTGCTCCCAGTCGACTACCTCTGCTTCCTCACACGAGACCTGGGCAGCCCCGAATGTCACAAACGTCACCCACACCTCAGAGCCTCCCTGTCAGACCCTGCTGTGTCCACTCAGGACGCCCAACGCAACACCGTGGAGGACCTGGTGATGCGCTTTAACGAGGTTGGACTTGTGTCTCCAGTGCTCTTTTCACACAAAACTCTGTAGACGTTAAAATATCACTTTGTATTCAGAAAAGCTGCTGATAATTAATCAGACAGAGTTGGGGTAATTTTATAAAGGTCAGTTCAGTGTTATAAAGGGCACGTGCTTAATAACATGTATACATGGAGGCTTCACTGCCATCACACATTTTTGCTTGTGTCTGGTCACATGAACCAACGAATTGTTTCTTAAGGTTTACGGAGGTAAAACTACTAGCAGTGAAGTAAACCTGGTGCCAGTGTCTGCAAAAGTATTTTGCAGCCCAGAGTATTTGTTTAGTCTGTACAGCATGCTGCAGCAGCTAGATATAAAGGTTTGTTATAACTAGCCAAGTTTCAGCCATGTTTAGATTTAGAAAATCTGATTTGATGTTGAACAGACAGTAACTGAGGAAACAGGGAAGAAGCAGTAGGGTATCTGACCCTGGTATTTTGCCAATCTTAGGTAGATACTTCCTTATAGCATATAAATATAATATGTGCCTTTCTAGTGTTAAAAACAAGATCATTATTTCAATGTTCCAGCTAGAAAGCCATGTTTGCATGTTAGAACTGTGTTTGGAAATGATGTCACGTATAAGCTGTGTTCCTTTCTGCCAGCTGTGATCATTAAGGTAAGATTGTAAGACTGTGATGGAGAAGAAAGTGTTTTTCTCTACATCTTTTGCCCTGCTTAGCAGCACTCTTGTGAAGTTACACATCTCGAGAATTAAAACCCGGTCCGAATGGAAACAAATTAGACCTAATTGTTCTTTTAAGTGTTTTGTATAGAGCCTCACAAACAGCTTTCCTGTAGCACTCAGGTACTAATCACAAGATAGTGGTGCATCATGGGCTCTTAAATCACACCTGTCAGTTAACTTTGGTTACATAATGCAAGTGACTCTCACCACTTGTGGTACAGAACAAATCGGGAGGCTTTTAAGTCTGGACTGCTGCTACAAGACTGTCCAGGGACACTGTGGCATTTTTCCCCTCAGGCATGTAAACTTCTCTTTGAAATGGATCACAAGCTTCCATGGGAAGCACTGCTACATAGTCTGTGTGGACATATAATGGAAATTTGTCCCATCCCAGAACCCTTAACCCTATAACTCATATAATTGTTTTAATTGTTATTATTATTATTATTTATTATGTATTTTATTTTTTAATGGGAAAGGGATTTCATGTTCTTTGCCAAGCATGTTTTTGCTTTCTTCTTCTGCATCATCCAGAGTTTTTCATTCACAGCGCGCGTGTGGTGCTGCACATGGTTGTAACCGAGTCGTTCCTTAACATTTCTCCTGAAACGTTGCCTGCATCCCCATTCGTTTACCAATTAAGGTCATTGATTACTTGGGGGGGGGTCAGTGACTAGTCACGTGCTCAGCTGAATGCATCCTGACAGCTAGACCCTTTTGAAGTCCTATAAACGTGTGCCTGGGGCGTTGTGAACCAGGCTGGTCGTTCCGAGGCACGTGTTGCGTAACTCGAGCTCTGAGGGTCGATGGAGGAATGCTGCTAAGGTGACAGGAGTTCAGCCGTTCCTGGTGCCTCCCGTTATACATCCCCCAGATTATGGGGCCCCAACTGTTTATGGAGCAAAACTTTGATATTTCAGTGTATGTAACATTTTATAACAAGCAGTCACGGTAGTAAAGGCTGGTCAGATACACCTACATGCTGGTCATTTTTCTTTCATACATTATGCAGTTTCATGTTAGTCTCAGTAACTTACAGGATTAGCAGGCTGTGATATCTGAGATATTTGGTAGTAAAATGTAGACATTTAATAGTGATGAGTGTTGGGCTCCTGTAATTGATATTTACATAATGTGTTCCGTCTTGCTAATAGTATATGAAATCTCAGCACTTGTAAACGGGAACTAACAAGCCAGCAGGGATAGTGATTAAACAGCAAGGATATTGATTAACCAGCAAGGATATTTTAGCCAGTCTGCTATGTAACAAATTGGACACTGCCATCAAGCACTTCAACAGAAATTAAGGGAAAACCTTGACTTATAATTAGTTAAAATTATAATATAATCTTATTTTCTTCTCATTAATCTTATAGAATAATGTATTGTTAATGATTTTTATACCTCTGACTACCTCTGTTGCTAAAATGCATGTAAGTGAGATTCAAGAGATTCTTTTTTGAGATTCTTTTCCTGTTGGCTGTGGCTAAAACTAACACTTGCAAAGTACAAAGTGAACTAATAGTTTGACATACAACATAGTAGATTAACTATTAAAACAGCAGGACTGGAAATTGAATCATTTTTCTTTGTATTAAGATACAGAAGACCATTTCAGTGTTGTTTGGTTTGGAGCTTTCAATGGGTTTCAGATGTTATACTGTTGACAGATGCGTGAGTTTGCACGCTATGCAACACATGGCAGTCTGTGTAATCGTTTCTGATGGAACGTCAGAAGGGGAGGGGTCAGATGTCTGGTCAATTTATTTAAATTTAGTTGTGATTTTAGTAGAAATAATTTGCATTACCAAATTATATCAATTGATGGCACTGGAGCTCATCTTCACTTGAAATTTGCATTAACCAAAGTGGCTTATTTTCACTCTGTCCTTTCCTTGTTTTCTCTTGGTTGGTGGGTATTCTCATTCTTTTCTGAGCTGAGATTTACTTAACTGAAGCCTTTTCAACCTCCTCCTTTAGTTTTTGATTAATAGAAGCTATTTTTTTATTTGCTTATTTGTTTTAGTTTTGTTTGTTTTTTTTTTTGTAGGTGAGTTCCTGGGTAACATGGCTTATCCTGACGGCAGGCTCAATGGAGGAGAAGAGAGAGGTGTTCTCATACCTAGTACATATAGCCAAGTGCTGCTGGAACATGGGCAACTACAACGCTGTGATGGAGTTCTTGGCAGGTCTCAGGTAGAGTTTGACATTGGGTAAAAAAAAAAACAAAACTGGATTGTGGTTTTCTTAGCAAATTGAGTTACGTTCTTCTGGTTGTCTTGCTAAAATGTCTGGTACTCAATTCTCCCGTAGATCTACCAAAGTTTTGAAGATGTGGCAGTTCATGGACCAGGCAGACATTGATACTATGAGAGGTTTGAAGGACGCAATGGGACAGCATGAGTCATCGTCTGAGTACAGAAAAGTGGTGAAGCGTGCCCTTAACATCCCCGGCTGTAAAGTGGTGCCCTTCTGTGGAGTGTTTCTCAAAGAGCTTAGTGAAGCTCTCGATGGGGCTGCCAGCTTGATCGGACTACGTCCTCCTGTAGATTCTCGAGAGGACTCTGTGGAGGTGAGGCGGGACATCTGTATCTCATTCATGGCCAAGGAAATTTAATCTTTGAGACTGAAATTAAGGGTTAACTGGGTTCTAAACATTGTAATATTGTGGCTAATTTTGTTGTGACTGACTGTGGTTGCATTTTCTTACCACCTTTTTTTTTTGGCTTCACAAAAAGCCCATAAGATTGATTTAACTGAGAAACATCCACTTGGCTGTTCTAACAGAAGGCTAATTATTCTGTGGTCAGTCCTTGCCAACCGAATAAATTGAATCAAATTCACGTTATGGTTTTTAGCCTCTGTGAAGCTCACCGAGGAGTTTCTTCTCTCTGTATCGCCCAGTTTGTGGCCGACTACAGTGGCCAACAGCATTTCCTGCACAGAGCTGGTGGTGACGGTCTGCATAACTCTGAGAAGGAGGCCACTGTCAGCAACATCCTGCAGACCATCCGAAGCTGCAACCGTAGCCTAGAAGCCGAAGAGCCTGAGGAGGGCCCTCGGGAGCCCAGCACTGCCTGCAAAGACTCCCTCAGAGACAAGACTCCGAACCAGTGAGTCACCGCTCCCTCTCCCTTACTGCCAGTTATACTGCCAAAGCCATTCACCCACACTATTTCAGGCCAGGCTTTGACGGCCAAGGATTTCCCAGTTAACGTTTGATGCAATACAAGCAGTTACATGCTTACGTTTGATCTGTAGTTTCCTGCCATGTAGTTTATTGTCTGCCCTTTTTTTGCTTCTGGGCTGAAGTAGTTTTATTTCTTGTGGAGCCTGTGTTCATCTGTTCACTGACCCTATGCGAAGACGGACCTTTGCATCTGCATAGTTTTATTTCGTTTGGTTTAATAAGATCACAATAAAACATTTTTGAAGAACGAATAGTTACTATGAATGTGGATTGAACGTTTTCACGTAGTGTTGATTAAATTAGAATGTGTGGAATCAGACTGTACTAGGTGTGATTTCTATTTGTAATATCTTCTCATTTTTCACTTGTAACATCCACTGTACTGATAAAGGACATAGTAAAGCCTCTCAAAGGTTGTGGTCTAACCTAAAGCACACTGTGCAAGGGCCCATATTCCTCTCCCCTCAAGCTTCTGGAAGGAGAAATATGAAAACCCCCTCAATGTCCAAAACATAACGATTCATAATGATTTTTAGCAGTTCCTTAAGTACTAATTTCCAGTAAAAATATTTACATGTTTTACATGTCTTCCAAGTGTATTTTTGTTCAGTATGTTATTTATTTGTTATGTATCCAACAGTGCTGCTTGTCCTCAGAGATGGTGTTTATGTACTTTGTGGAGGAAGTTCATACTGGTTATTAATGTGTTGTCAGAGTGGGATTCTGCCTGGCTTTTGTCAATGCCGGTGTTGTATTCTTGTCCCGGTTGTGTTAATCTCAGGAGAGTATTTGAATCTTCACGCAGGAGCCTAATCCAGCTCTTCACTATAACAGAACATCTGCCGTTAGCTCTTCCTGACATCTCTGCCTCTGTTATCCTTTTCTTTCCTGAAGATCAGTTTAGTCTGACGGTTTAGTCACAGGTTAGTTTCACAGTTCAGTCTTTTATTTAATGTTATGTAGTGATCCATTAACGTAGATGTGCAGTATAAAAAATATGCAGAGATAAACATGGGTTGCTGTAGAGCGTCATGAAACACTGTGATTTGTGAAACATTTTCCTTCGTTCTGTCCTCTTCATTCTACTCACTTCTACCTTTAAGGCAAACCTCAGGCCATGTTTTGTAAATTGCTTCTCTTGTATTCTTGAAGTTTGAACTGACTGGAATTGTTTTTCTTTATGGCTCAAATGCCCGTAATGGGAAATGCCAATATTCACATCATACTAGAACTCAGTGTATTGTATTGTATTGTATTGTGTAGACGTATACGATATAAACCTAAATGCTGCTGTTTTTCTACTTCTATAATTCATTTGCACAAGAAACATTAGTGGCTGTGCTTGTTCCTCATGAGGTTTTCATTCTTTTTTCTCTTACATTATCTTACATTATCATTATCTTGTTCTCCTCTGCAGATTTGTTGTCGGAGACCTATCGGACTCTGAGGGAGATATGGAAGAGCGTCTCCAGGTGGTGGACATACAGAGCCCAGAGGAGCCTCGCGGCGCCTTTGGTCATGGCACAGAGCTCGTACCCTGGTACGTGCTCTCGCTGCCTGCAGACGTCCACCAGTTCCTCCTGCAGGGAGCCACCGTCATCCACTATGACCAGGAGACCCACCTCACCGCCCGCTGCCTCCTGCGCCTGCAGCCCGACAACTGCACCCTGACGTGGGCCAAACCTCCAAGCAGTTGCCCGCCAGGCAGAGGGCACAGAGGCTTCCCGCCAGAACTCCTGCCCCAAGGCCAGACTGTGTCGTGCGGCCTGGCCGAGGGCCTTCTGGATCTCGGCGCTGTGAAGGCCGCGTTCATGGGCCACCCGGGGGTGGATGTCCACTCTGTGTGCCTGCAGCACAAGCTGAGCAACATGAACGCTGAAGAGAACGGTATCACGCTGCTCTACGGCCTGCACACCACTGACAACAGGCTGCTGCACTTCGTGGCACCCAAGCACACGGCGGCAATACTGCATGGGGGGTTGCAGGAGCTGCTAAACGCACTCAGGAAGATCAGGAAGTTCCCAGACCAAAGGTTACAATGGCTGCGCAGGCAGTATGTCAGTCTGTACCAGGTACATAACTAACACGATTAGGAATACTTAACCCCAAACCACTAATGTTACCAGCACTGAATGAACAATAGCACTGGTAGTAGGTAAAAAGTAGGAAGTAGCTCTGGTCTGATTCTAAATGGATTGGCCTATTTGTAAACATTCACTGATTATCAAAGTAATTTCAGATGCTTTCATAGAGACAGTAAGAGGTTGAATATGTGCTCTTGTAGAAATTCTGTCTTTGGGTTGATGAATACAGGCATTATAGAGATATAGAAAAGCCGTCATTCCTAGGTAGTTGTGTTGGTTTAAGGTTTCAAATTGGCCATGTGTTTACCACCATCTCTCTCATTAGGAGGACGGAAGGTTCGAGGGGCCGACCTTGGCCCAAGCCATCCAGCTTTTTGGAGGGCGACGCTGGAATATGAGTGCTGGTGGCCCAGGCCCCACTAGCAAGAGCACAGAGAAGGTCCCTGCCCCGAAAAGCAGCCCGCTGGGCATCAGCTCCACCACCAAAAAGAAGAAGAAAGCCCTCATCAGGGTGAGCTCTCTTGCCATACACTTCAATGAGGCTAAAGCGTGTGTCTAATTTATAGTTCATATGTATGGCTACCGATCCGTAATTCTTGTAGGGGGACAGCGGGGATGGAACTGATGATGAAATGCTTTCACGTAAAGCCAAAAGCTGCAGAGAGACTCTAGGCAGGAGGCCATCAGATCCCTTAGATGGCGTGGAGGTGGAACAGAATGGTGAGGTTGCCTCGTTCTCCAAGTGATTTTAAAGGGATTGAAATAAACTTCATGTCTCACAAAAAAGTCACTATAGGAACCAAAATTCTTTCTAGCCTGTAGTCTTCAGTATGAAAGAGTGTGTTAATGTTGGTACTCTGTATGTCTGTAAAAGACCCCAGTTCTTTCAGCTCATCAGGACCCTTCTCCTTATCCAAAGCTCAGTCTCTTGGAACATCATCTTCCTCTTCTTCCTCCTTCACTGCAATCACCTCCGCACCCACCAGGCCTCATTCCTCCCCTGTCCTCCCTAGCAGCGTTCAAGGCCAACCTGGGTAAGACTTGAACAGAGAGGCAGTTGTATGGTGTATGGGTTTGTCAGCCTTGAGGTGCAATAGAAAACATCGAGTACTTCAAAATATAACAGAACGCACTTTTGTTCTGTTTGATGACGAAGGCACACAACATGAGGCCTACACAGCATGCAGTTTTTCAGATTTTCTTCTGAGAATTCATTGCGTTCAGTGGGAATTCCTCTGTTCTCAGGGCGTGGAGCAGCAGGAGTTGGCACGGTCGGGGAAAAGGCTGCTACCGAGGCTTTCAGAACCTCATGATCTCAGACTCCACCATGAGCTTCATTGAGTTTGTGGAGCTCTTCAAGTCCTTCAGGTGCTGGGAGCCTGATTCTTCTAGCTAACCATTTCCACTGGTTGCGCGAGGATCTGTGATGATGATAATTCTGTATGATTTGCAGTATCCGTAGTCGAAAGGACTTGAAGGAGTTGTTCGACGCCTACGCCATACCCTGCAGCCGTTTGGGCCCTGACTCAGTGCCCCTGTACACCACTCTGAGAATTGATGACAAGGTGACAGGACTGCAACCTGACCTAGGTGTGTGATGATATAAGCCTAGCATGCTGTGTACAACTGTAGAGGAGCCAAAGGCAGTGTGAGATGAACAGGCCATATTGAGTTTGAAAGTGATGCCTATCCCCCTGCAGACCTGCTGACCCGGAATGGTTCCGACATGGGACTGTTCATCCGCACCCGTCAGCAGATGTCGGACAATCAAAAGCAGATCTCCGACGCCATTGCCGCTGCCAGTATCGTGACCAATGGCACAGGTGTAGAAAATGCCTCGCTGGGCATACTGGGCCTTGGCATCACTCAGCTCAATGACTTCCTGGTCAATTGCCAAAGAGAACACCTGACCTATGATGAGATCCTGAGCATCATACAGGTAAGACTAAAGACTCGGTTTCCCAAAAAGATAATAAGCTTGTAAATTCAAAATGAAAAATACATTATACTAGCCCTTGTAAAACAGAACAGAGTTTAGCCTCTTGGCAATAGTGTACAATGAATGAATGAATATTATAACATGAGATTTCTTTAAGAAAACTTTATATGAACTGGCCATAGATAGATCTGGTATCAGACAACCAATCAGAGAAGGTACTGCGAGGGTTCTTGATGTAGGTCCATTGTAGCAGCAGTGTTATTGTCTTTCTCTTTGTAGCAGCAGTGTTATTGTCTTTCTCTTTGCCAAACACTTCAGTTGTTGATTAGCAGTTGGACTGTCAGTTATGCAGTCATCTCTCACTGCCTCATAAATCACTGTGGAACATCTAAGGACATACATGCTGATGTAATTCCAAGTTCAATTTATTTCCATTTTATTGTAGAAATTTGAGCCTTCTTCAAGCATGCGCCAAATGGGTTGGATGTCCTTTGAAGGATTTGCCAGGTTTGTTACGTGGTTCTCTAGCACGTTTGAAAAACGAGCACACGAAACTGACAACTCAATCACACATTTTTGACAGGCAGTACCCCATTCCAAGACTTAAAAAAAAATAACTTGGTGCTAAAGATTGCTGAAAAACTGAAACATAAATAATGAAATTGTGTTGCTGAAAAAAACTTGTTTGAACAATTTGTTTCTAAGGTTTCTGATGGATAAAGACAACTTTGCCTCCAGAAATGACGAGTCTCAAGTAAACTTGGAAGAACTACAATACCCATTGTCTTATTATTACATAGAATCCTCACACAATACGTATCTTACTGGGCACCAGCTGAAAGGAGAATCCTCAGTGGAGCTCTACAGTCAGGTAGGAACTGCTTGGGGCCCTCTGGTTTAGACCTGCAGTGCACTGAATGGTCAGACAGGTTTATCCAGAGCAACATGCAGACATTTAATCAGCAGGCAGCGTGTGTATACACACTGGGAATCGAACCTATGACCCTTGTTGTTAGCAACTTTATCTACCTTCTAAGAGCTGAGCTTCCAGGCGTGTCATGTCTCACAGTAAGGTGATCGTTTCTCTGTTGCAGGTGCTATTGCAGGGTTGTAGGAGCGTTGAGTTGGACTGCTGGGACGGGGACGATGGCATGCCTGCTATTTACCACGGCCACACCCTCACCACCAAAATCCCCTTCAAGGTGCGTCTCTGGGAAAGGCAGCTATGTCCGGGAAAGCCGTTTTTGTGTGCCGTCTTTTTGACCGATCTTTTTTCGCTCCCAAAGGATGTGGTTGAGGCCATCAATCGCACTGCGTTTGTGAACTCCGAGATGCCTGTGATCTTATCCATTGAGAACCATTGTTCTCTACCTCAGCAGAGGAAAATGGCGGACATTTTTAAGGTGTCCCCCTGTTCTGGTCACACCCATCATTTTCCCTGGAATGCTTCAGTGTTATTATTTTTAAAGCTAAGATAAGGCCTATCCGGGTATGAAAATTCTTTTGGAATAACCTCACTTACTTACTCTGGCTTGAAGGCGGTGTTCGGAGACAAGCTGGTGACCAAGTTCCTGTTTGAGAGTGATTTCTCGGGTGACCCGCTGCTTCCATCGCCTCTGCAGCTCAGGGGGAAGATCCTCCTCAAGAACAAGAAACTAAAAGCTCATCAGGCCCCTGTGGATATTCTTAAACAAAAGGTGATGCACATGTCTATATGCTCTCTACCCACAGTGTGTGGATGTTTACATGCCCTGCACCCACAGTGTGTGGATGCAGTTACCAGCATGCATTTCCAATGTTTACACCAGGAATTTTTGGTTTGATATGCTCGGTTCGTTTAGATGCGTGCTAATTAATTTAGTGTTTGCTCCTGTTGTTGACGCATTTTAAAACCGTCACTGTAAATACAACTTTATTGTCATCAAATATAACATCAAGTATCAATTATAATGTGCCGCTAAAAAAAAAAAAAAAAAATCATTGTCAGGTTGGAGGAATTTCAGCATTATCCTCCATGACTCAACATGTGACTTTGACGTTTAATGACTTCTTCTCACGATCTTCTTAGGATCTGGTTGTTTAACGCCACTGTTGTTCCGAGGATACATAAATCATGGCGTGAGCTGTTCTGTCTCATGTATTACTGCTTCGATTTCGTAGGCTCTGCAGCTAGCACACATTCAAGCCCAGGCTAGCAACAGCACACCTGTTGGCAGTTCACTTGGCAACAACGAGGAGGAAGACGAGGACGAAGATGAATACGACTACGACTACGAGTCGCTTTCTGATGGTGAGCATGATTTGCACCTTAAGAAACAAAAAGGTTTCCAACACATTGTGCCTGTGTTTGATTTGCTAGCTCTGTTCTTCTCTAGATCTGCCTTTCCTGTGTTATGGTACACTAGCATGCTAGCTTTGACTTGATCATCATCCCCTCCCTTAATTTTTTGATCCCTCTCCTTTGTTTCTTTTCATCTCTTTTCTGTCATAGCTGAGGTCCTCAATGCTTCCACTGCCTCTTATTGCCCGGAAGGTAAAACCCTTCGTAAACCCTGTGCGTGCATATGTGTGTGTGTGTGTACGTGTGTACGTACGTTACGCTCATGCGTGTGCTGCCCAGTCTCGCAGTGTGTTCCAGATGTGTGCTTGCTGATTGTGTATCTGCTCAGTCTTTGGCCGAAAGCCCGATGGCAAAGTTCACGCAGGTGAAGGTGGACGAGACTGGAGAAAGTGGCCCTGCCTGTTGCTTCTGCTTCCTAGCTGCTGTTGTGTTACAGGAACACACAAAACGGTCCTGTGATATGTGTAAACATGGAGCCTGACCCACCTCCTTCCCCTCCGTCCACATGATGTGTGACCTTGCTAGCGCCACTGGCTCATCAGAGAAAAAAAACAAAAGCCATCTGGTTTCTCAGGCCCTGCGTGCTCCTGAAAAAGAGAAGGATTCTTTCCCTTCCCTTTCACCCGTTCCCATCCAACCCACACCAGGGACTGAATCCAGTGTGCGAGCAGACCAGGATGAGATGGTGGTCAACACGATCGCCCTCTGTGTGCGGATGGGTGATGGTGGTCAACGCGATCGCCCTCTGTGTGCGGATGGGTGATGGTGGTCAACGCGATCGCCCTCTGTGCTGGCGAAAACTTTGCTTCTGAGGGGTCCCTTTTTGAAATTATATGTTTTTGTTGGTTTCATGTCTAAGATGTCAACACCGTGTTTTTCTGGCTTGTGTTTTCTGCCCCGAGGTTTAGGCTGTAAAGCAGTTGAATTTTGCATTTCTTCTCTCTGCCCAAGTCTTCTTATGTGCAGGCTTTATCTGAGCTAACAGCATTGCATTCTTGTTTTTTTGTATAGATAATATCCTGGATGACAAGCCTGAGGGGAAGTCGTCGAGCGAGAAACTTCAGTACGAGTCCAACGATGAGATGCCCAAGAGGTTTAAGAAAGCTGGGAGTAAAGGCAAGGTAAGATGGAGCCTTCCTGGTGCTGCACCTGGCATGACTTTACCACAGAGCGGCTCATGAGAATCTGTGCTCCTGCAGATGTTTGACATGGAGCTCGGAGAAGAGTTCTACCTTCCGCAGAACGAGAAGGAGAGCAGGCAGATCGCCCAGGAGCTCTCTGACCTGGTCATCTACTGCCAGGCCATCAAATTCCCAGGTGGTACACCGGCACATCAGGTCACACACTTCAAAAGCATGTTAAAATCTCCGCTGTGTAGTGATTGATTAGAACCACATTTATAGAAGCTTAATGTTTAAAAATTGGCCCGTTTATAGTTATGCAGTCATTGTTGGATCACTTTACTGCCTCGATTTATCAGAGAAGCCCTAGAGTGCTTTCCCCAAACTCTCGCAAAAATAATTCTGAGATACTGAGAGTTATAGTGCTCACTTGCATTTTGCAGCCCATAACAGTATAGGAGAACGACGAACGAGCCGTTTTCTGTAGCCGTGAATTTCAGAAAGGCTGAAAAGCTTGAAAGCTTGTTGCTCTGTGATCCTGACACTGCAGTACAAGTGAAAGGTGGATACTGCCCTGGTGATGCATTAGAATCATGTGCTGGACTCGAATGGAAATATCAGTCCCGTGGGCACAGACTGAACAAACAAACATCAAACTAGTGAAGACAGGAGGAGACCATGTCTTGTAGCCTGGATCCTTATGCTTAATCCTCCCCCACTGTGTGTGTGTGTGTGTGTGTGTGTGTGTGTGTGTGTGTGGGGGGGGGGGGTCTGTGGGAACCAGGCCTCTCCACTCTGTCCCCGTCCGGCTCTGGAAGAGGAAAGGACCGGAAGAGTCGGAAGTCTATCTTTGGCAACGCTCCCGTTCGTGGGAGCCCTGGAGAGCCGGTGACGCTGGTCCGAGGCTCAGGGAAAGGTACAGCCGCCCGGGGCCATGCCGCGGGGCCACACATGGGGCCACACACGGGTCACGCCGGAAACAGAACACCCACTTTGAGTGCCCATGGGAACAGCCAACTTAACTTTCCACCCTTTTAAAGTTCCCCAAAAACACATAAAAATGCCTCTTTCTAGAGCACGTATCCACTAAGTGGCTTTTGGCATAAGCAGACATGCAGGCAGGAATTTAAATGCGGTTGGTACGTTTGGATACTTGAGTGTTCACTTTGAAAGCCTCTGTGCTCAAGAGACTACGGTGGGAGGATGCCGAGAAACTTGCCTCTTGACCCTTTTGATGCCACTGCTTCTCCCAGGCCAGTGGTCACCGTTCCTCACTACTGATAGCTGTGATTCATAGCTTTAACATGCTGATAACCTATGGAATGTTTAGATGCTTGTTGAATACTAATCAAATATTGTCTTTGGTTTCTTGAAAAGTGCCATATAAATGTCATGTGTTGTTATTAAAGAGATTATCTATAGGAAACGTACTGTCCAGAAGCCAAGATTGAATCCTGTTCATATTAACTCAGCACATTTGGGATGCGTTTGGTTTTGTTTATTTTCGGTTTCCATGGGTTTCGTTTTGAGGGACTTTCTGCCATTGTAGCTTCTCAGCCTTTAGTTCTACTCCGTATGGGATCTCGCGCTCTCTTTGCCTCTCACGCCCACCTCGCTCGCTGCCCGAGCTTCTCCGCCTCCTCCTCACAGTGCCGTCCCTCCCCGTTGCAGTGTCGGCGGAGGCCGCACGAGCCGGCGCGGAGGAGCTCCCGCCTCCGTCCCTCAGCGCCATCATCCGCACGCCCAAGTGCTACCACATCTCCTCGGTAAACGAGAACGCAGCCAAGCGCCTCTGCCGGCGATACTCGACCAAGCTGATGGAGCATACGGCGGGGCAGCTGCTCCGCATGTACCCAGCAGCCACGCGCATCGACTCGGCCAACCCCAACCCGCTCCTCTTCTGGATGCACGGCATCCAGCTGGTTGCCCTCAACTACCAGACGGACGGTGAGCAGGTCTCGTCTTGCACCTCTGTCTCCCTCCCCCCAGTTTGCTGTAGGAGCGCTCGCTAATCAGTGCAGGCTCTACGCTTGCTTCAGCGAGCCAGGCTTCAGCGATTCGAATCCTGCCGTATGCGAATGCCGTGTTTGAATGAATTATTGAGAGGATCGCTAAAATCTCCTTCCAGTGGAGGGTATTTGCAAATGTCGAGTGGCTATGTATGTGTATTGATGTGTTGAAAGGAAAGTGCTGTGGTCAGTTTTCTGTGTGCGTTGTGGCCTGCAGACCTCCCCATGCAGCTCAACTCAGCTCTGTTTGAGGCGAATGGCCATTGTGGTTTCGTCCTGAAACCTCCAGTCCTGTGGGATCGTACCTGCCCTCTCTACCAGCAGTTCAGCCCGCAGGACCGAGACCTGGAGCACATGAGCCCTACCCTCTACTCCCTCACCGTAAGAACACGCACACGCACACACACACGCACACACACACGTGCGCGCAGACACACACCCTTTTCTCCTCACTTATGTGCTCCAACAGGGCTCGCAGACATCATACCTCATAAGCTTTTTGAAAAAATAAGGCTCAAGTCAATTAAGAAACATTTAAAAAAGTTGAATATGCAAAATACATTTGGCCCAAGATGAATAGTTCTGATGGTTGGGTGACTAATTTGTGAACATTATGAATGGGAACACATTATGCTGGCAGTCATATTTAAACACTGAAGAGCTGTGCTTTATGCACACAGAAGAACTGAGGGTCAGCCAAAGCATGAGGTAAAATGTCAGTATATAATTTCAAGGGTTCATTAAGTTATCACTTAAGCTAATGACACAGGCCTTATCTGTCTGCTGATTTCATAAATAAATGCATTACTTGAGGGGGGGGGGGGCATATTACGATTACTGATTGATTTTTAAATAGTTCAAGTTGTTAAGTAAAGCTGAGATGAGTGTAGCTCAGCACAGGAAGGACTGGGCTCAAAACTTCACCCCCAAACTTTCTCCAAGTGATCTTTATTTACCTTGCTTGGTTCATCATCAGCGTCTTGTTTAGCCCTGTTGAGCCAGCTCAGCCCTCCTCTCCCTCCGGCAGGTGGTGTCTGGGCAGAACGTGTGCCCGGGCAGCAGCGGCGGCGGCAGTCCGTGCGTGGACGTGGAGGTTCTCGGCCTGCCAGCGGACGCCTGCCACTTCCGCACCAAGCCCACTCACCGTAACACGCTCAACCCCATGTGGAGCGAGCACTTCTCCTTCTCCGTACACTTTGAGGACCTGACCTTCCTGCGCCTGGCAGTGGTGGAGCACAACAGCTCCCAGGTGACGGCCCAGAGGATCCTGCCTCTCAAGGCTCTCAAACCCGGTCAGTGTTCCCCACACTGTTCTTCTATTGATTTGGAAGATCTGGGGAAAAGCACTAAAATTCCGACATGAAAATATATATCAGTTTAGAAAATGGCTTGGAAAAAGTATGAAGATTCTTCTTGAAGTAACTGTAATTATATAATATATTATTCAGAATCTGCTTCAAAAGCAAAGTCTCTAGATATTGTCTTGTTCTGTACTTTAGCAATCTTCCTAATGTACTTTCTAAATGGTTTAACAAAGAAAAACAAACACTAATTATAGTATGCCTGAAATCAGAATATCTTGAAGAATACACTAATATGACCATCAGCTCTGGCCATACTAGTCAAAATTGTGTTGAAAGTAGGAATACTGATCTGGAATCAGATTTTTACTGCTCATTTCCCTGGTCCCTGGACTGTATAAGGCAAGAACTGACCCCTGACCCCTGTTTTGTCTGCCTGTGGTTGCTGGAGGAATTGTTTATAGAATGACGAGATAGAGAAAGAACCAGGTGTCCAGAAAGAACCATTATGTTTTAAATGATGATGACGATGATGATGATGATGATTTATGGAAGCCTTTGAGCCGGAGAGAGAGCGCATGGCGTGTGGTGCCGTCTTGTCTGGCGTGATGATGATGGCGATGTTGAAAACGACGATGTAAGCTTACCTTAATTTAATATGCTGGTTTCCTTAGGCTACAGACACCTGCAACTGAGGAACCTGCACAACGAGCCCCTGGAGGTCTCCAGCCTGTTCGTGTTCAGCCGCAGGGTGGAGGAGAGTCCCGCGGCTGGAGAGAGGCCAGCTGCCATGGTCAGACTCCTCACAATCCTACAGTCCTTTTAAAAGCAGGAGTGCTGGAGCCTGGCTGACTTGACAACATTGGTCAATTGTTTTACAAGTATAATTCTTGAAATGGTTTCCAGTCGTGTTTTTTTTTTTTTTAATTTTTTTTTATCACTGCCACTGCAGTGCAACACGTCCAGAGCAACAGCAACGCTCTTACCCAAACACGTTGGAAATAATTCCGATGTTTTCACAGCTTAAGAATGCGACACATCCCAAAATCCCCCATCATTCCACTGCAGTGTCACAGTGTAAACAGGAAATCATAAAGATCTACACAGTGTGCACACACTACTAGTACATACGACTTGCTTTTTTGTTTAACCTGTCCTTCGGTCAGCTTTCGTTGTACAACCTGTGAAATCTGACTGATGTATGGAGTTTTGCGTCATGGTTGTGTGTGTCTGCCACTCGTGTAGTTGTTCAGCTCGGAGGAGAGGCGAGCAGCCCAGCAGCACAGGGTGACGATCCACAGGGCTCAAGCCCCCGAGCCCTTCACTGTCCTGAGTGTGGGAGAACACACGACAGCCAAGCAGCTCCTGGACATTGTGAGAATCAATGGCGTGCGTGCACACACACACACACACACACACACACACACACGCACACCCACAGCCTGTGCCAGGGTGCTGCATGGTGATGGAAACCAGAGAACCGGAGAGTCTGACTACATGCCATGTGGAGCCGTCTTGTCTACAAGCCCAAACACAGGCCCAAACGGTGTGAATGCAGGCAGGTTTATGGCTTCGAGAATCTGGTTCGAGTCACTCTGGTGGCAAGGGTTTCGAGACACTGTTTTTCTCATGACCAGACAAGTCACACAGTGTACAAACACTGACCAGACCCAACGCACACACACACTTGCTCACATACTCATTTATCAGCCTGTAAACACTTCATTTTCTTGTCCTCACCAGTTGGTTCCAGATGCCTCTGCTGACTGCTTCCTAATGGAGGAGAAGATACTTCTGTCAAAGGAGAAGAGTGATACAAAGAGGTTTCCTCAGCAGCGCCCCCTAGCGCCCGATGAGAGGGTCCTGAAAACATTATGTGGCTGGCAGCCCGAGGAGGGCTATGTGGGCCGGATATACCTTAAAACAAAAGAGGAGGTAAATTACCTGGTTTATTTATGGACCTGCTCAATCAGTTTTTATTTGTTGTAGCCAAGGTTGAGTAAACCAATGAACCCTAGTGCTATCCTTTAGTGCTAAACAGTGTGTCAGTGAATGTTTATCTAAAGTGGATATGTTTAAACAGGGTAATGTTACATACTGTAAGCTTATAAAGTCACAATATATTAATATGTAACATGTATTTGTATAACTAATAGCTGAACAAATATATATTTATAGAACAAGTGGCAGTGTTGATGGGGACCGCATAAATAAGTCGTACTAAATTACATTCACTTAGAGATAACCTTGAACTGTCTCACCCATCTGTTCTTCTACCTGATCCCTGGGTGTTTGAGAGGGCAGGGTTGCACACTTCAGGACTAAGACTGGTGGTGTCATTCCTGGCATCTGTTGGAGTAATTTCTCCATCTTAAGGATTACAGCCTCAAGTGTCCCTATCACCACTGGGACATCCTGGAGTTAACCTCACATTTTCTTTTCTTCTCTGAAGTACACTCCTGCTTCCACTGACCCAGTGCTACTGCTTGATCTTGTGCTGCCATGATTAATGCCTCGGTTCTGTGCATCAGTCCTGCATTAACCAACAGCTGGTAGAATTATCTCCTGTCCTCCACCTCTGCTTTCTTGTGGTAATTCCATGGATGGTACCTTCTCTGCTTCCATAGATTTCATGTCCCCTGTCTGAGGCACTTGCTCCTCAGCTCATCCTTCTTGGGGGGGCCATTACTCGGATCTCTTAATGTCTCAACCTGGATCTTACTCTTTGTAGGACACTTCCTGGCCACTTCAGCTGTCGTACAGCGTTTGAAGGCTGACAGGATGTGCCCTGTGTATTGTGAGGACTTTCTTGGTCTTCAAGTCAGCAATTTCCAGCTCTTTTCTTGGCAAGTTTACTGTGCCTGCTGGGTAATCGGATGACCGGCAGGGCTGACATGTTTATGATTGACATGTTTATGAGAATGACTTTTATATTAGTTGCATTCAACCGACTCTTGAAGATCTGCCTTACTCTAGGAGGCATTTGGATGCTGCTGTCTTTGTTTCTGCCTCAGTTCCTGTGTGATTAGACAATCCCCAAACACTCTGCTATGAGATCTCTTAACCACTGAACACAGCTTTATGTGATGATTCACTCTTTAATACTCTCCTCCAGTATTGTACTGTTTCAGATCTGGCTTGATCCACAGGCAGCCTCGGTTCTTCTGTTTCACTGTAACTAAATGACACTTTGGATGGTTGTTTGGTATTTACTCTTTTTCTGCTGGTTTATTGTTGTATTTCCTTTGTTCAGTGGACTCTGGGGCAGCCCGTTTACGTTCGCTAGCATGACTACTGTACTATGTACCAGTTCATTAGTTTCTGTTAAACGGGTTGATGAGATGGTTCTTACTGAAGCATTCATATCTGCCAGCATTCTCTCTGATGGTCGCTTGGCTCTAAGTCAATAGATAGCTTAGTCATATTCACCTTCCACATGCCCGCAGCTGGGCCACACAATGTGTCCAGTATACCCTCTGGTAATCCTGGATTCTTTATGCATTCTGAACGTTCTGTTTTGGATGCAGTAGGTGTTATATTTGGGCAGTGGCATTTCCCCTTTATTTCATCCATTTCCCGTTGTGGTAGGAGGCATTGTTTCACAGTGTTTAAGCACTGGGTAACCAGTTGCTTGTTTAGAGTGTGGATGAAAGTCCTCGTGAAAGTCCAGAGTTCCCTCGTGCGCTTCGTGTAGCCCCTTTCATTGGGCCTGCTGCTGGAGTAGCAATCCATCAGATCCATGTTATCCAGCGTTGTTGTGTGTATATGGAGAGTGAGTGTATATATAAAGAATTACTGTGTATTGGATACTTTAATTAACCACCTTGCTCCGCCTGGTGGCTCGGTTGTACATTGCACAATGTTATATTTAGGCAATATAATTTAAGCAACTTAGAATGCACTCCTCTATTGGCAGAATTTGAATGAGAGAAAGAGAGAGCGTGTTGTAAACATTGTGTATTACTGGATTCTTTAATTAACCACCATGCTCCTTGCTCCCCCTAGTGGCTTGGCTTGTGCATTGCACGATGACATATTTACGTAACTTAGAATGCGCTCATGTATTGGCAGAATTTGAATGAGAGAAACACTGTGCGAGAGAGAGTAGAGGAGGGAAGCAATGGGGGAGAGGAGGACACCTTCTTCGTGCAGGTGCATGACGTGTCTCCAGAGCAACCCCATACAGTCATCAAAGCTCCACGTTACAGCACAGCACACGACATCATCCAGCAGGTCAGGGGAGACATTTTATTCAGTTTGTGTACGGCACTGGGGGGGGGGAAATTCTATGAAATATTTTGCGAAGATTTTGAACATTAATTAATGTTTGTATGCTGTGGTAAATTGAGAGAGGTGATTACTTTTGGTTGCAGTTTGCAGTGATACATTTACTTGAGCTGTTGAAGTTCAGGGGTAACACACAAACACCTTATAGAGCATTACTGAATTTATCCTGTGTTGATATGTTTTTAAATGTCATTATTAATATTAATTAACATTAATATGAAGTAATATATATTAGTAACATTAAAAATGTTTACGACATGCTGTGGAGAAAGCAGAATTATCTTAGTGTACAAAATGGTGTCTCACGCAAAAGTCCAACAGTCTGTAACCGATGAGAGTTTTTGATTACCATAAACATCCTGAATGTTGGAAATAATTTTCACAACTGCACCCCCCAACCCCCCACCCATCCAACAGACACTCTTTAAAGCCAAGTACTCGGTGAGCATCCTGAACAACCCCAACCCCACAGACTACGTCCTCCTGGAGGAAGTGAGCCGCGAGACGGCCGGCAAGAAGCCGAGCTCGGTGAAGCCCAGCCAGCGTGCACTGCTGGACCACGAGTGTGTGTTCCAGGTCCAGAGCAGGTGGAAGGGAACCGGCAGGTTCATCCTCAAACTCAAAGAGCAGGTAGCACCCCGTCCCCAGTCCTCCTCAACGTTAACTTTCCCAAATGCAAGCTCCTTTAGAAATGTATAGGGACATTTTTTTGCACGTTTACAATCCTGACCCTCAAAATAAAGTTACCTTTGTCATAACTGTTCTTGTAAGTGATACAGAAGTTTTAATTTGGTTAATTGAACCGTGCGCGCGCGCGCGTGTGTGTGTGTGTCCACTCTCAGATTGCTCGCGAGGACAGACGGAAGGGCGTGTCGTTTGCCAGTGAGCTGCGCAAGCTGACGAGCCGCAGTCGTGTTGTGACGGTGAACGGCCCGCCGCTTGCTGAACTGCCACACAGTAAGGAGGAGCGCGTGGGATGGCCCAGCGCGCCACCTCCACCCGACACCACCGACTGAACGCACGCTCTGCACACACACGTGTGTGTGTGTTTGTGTGTGTGTGTGCACGTGCAATGCATGGAGCCCCAGCCAGGTAATAATAATAATAATAATAATAATAATAATGCACTATGTATATAACACCTTTCGTGAATTAACATTGTAGCTCATTTATGCTGTACATAAACAAGAACAGAAATTCAAAACATTTATAAAATGAATACAATAGAAATATTGTGAATAACTCAATAAAAAGAAGGAATACAAAAGTGTAAATGTAAAAAGGAGCAGTTAAACAGCAGAGAAATAGTGAAGCTCCTTAAAAGTAAATGAGTTTCTTAAACACTGTGGAAGAAGCCTGACTAATGTCTGCTGTTAATGTGTTCCAGTCTTTAGGACATAAAAAACTGAAGTTTCATGCATGTGAAGCTGCCGGATGATGCTCTTAACTCATGATCTGGAACATTACTCAGGCTTAAGTCATGATCTGGAACATTACTCAGGCTTAAGTCATGATCTGGAACATTACTCAGGCTTCAGAAATATTTAAGGGTGCTAATGTTAATTAAGTTAATTAATGTTAATGTTAATTAAGAACTTAAAAACTGGCCATTAACATTTGTAATCAGTTCTAAAAGAAACCAGCAGCCAGTGTAGCAGATCTAATATGGTTACATTTTCTGGTGTTAATATTCGTGCTACTGCATTTTGGAGTGTGTTTATCGTAGCGTTGAGGAGCTCTGTAGGTTATCAAGGGGAGAAAAGACTGATGCATCATCTGTGCATTTTGAAACAAACGCTTGTGTCTCTGCTTGTTCTGCATTTATTATAAATGTTAATGCAGTTTTTAAAAAACTCAAAATGGATGGTCAGTTTAATGAGTAAAAGTACATACCACGTCATTTACCACACACATACCAGGTAGGGCGCCACATCAGGGAGACCAACCACAATAGTTCACAAGGCAGTTCCATCTTAGAAGCATTCAGGCACTGTTCCTGTGTGGTTCCTAGGGCTCTTGTGTAGTTGTCATGGAAACTCAGAGCTTCAATTCATAGCTTTGGCAGGTTCATTGTTCTGCCGTTCTGCAGGATGTTAATTTGTTCTCGTGTGAAGCAAACCTCAGTTTGAACTGTGGAGAGTCAGTAGGTGATGTGGATAGTTACACAAGCATGATGGACATTTACAGTACTAACAAACCTTGAGCATGCTGCGTTAAGTTTTTGCAACTAAGTGTGATTAATGGCATGAGTGCGCCATGTGGCACCAGAGCGAGGGCTGCACCACTCTTACCCCAGACAGACGGTGACCGATGTAGCCTGGACAGCACATGGGCTCGTGCTCCTCCATCTCCCCAGTCAATAATCCAATGCAGCCATTGATTAGACTCCCCATTATATTGAATCTGTGCATCTTTCATTCAATCCACAAGTCCAGTAAGTAGGGTCTCTATCCAGCACATCCCACAGATGCTCGATTGGATTGAGTTCTGTGGAATTTGGAGGCCAAGTCAACAACTTCAGCAGTTTGTCATGTTCTTAAAACCATTCCAGAACAGTTACTGCAGTCTGGCAGGGCGTATTATCCTGCTGAAAGAGACCCCTGGAATATACAGGTATCTTCCACATGAATACCAGGACCCAACGATTCCAAATTCAGTAGCCCAGTCTTGAGCCAATAAAAGCCTGACCCAGGAAGGCTATCTTACTAATGTTACCTATATGCACATCAAAGTACAGCTCAGGGTGGATTGCGATGTCAAGAACACAGACTGTCCAAATTCAGACACTTTGTGACTAGCAGCTTTTTAGGACTAAGATGAAGGATCTGTGCTTTTTTTTTCTGGGTTTAGTAGGAAGAGGTTATCTGATGTCCATGTGTCTGTCTTTTACACAGTGCCCAGTCCTACCAAATGCATCATTTTATTCGTTGTTCCATACATCTGTGTGCCATCAGCATAGCAGTGTGAAAACTATCACAAGCGCTGCCCCTGGAAGGGAGATTTATCAGTTACATTTATAAACTGGTAGTCAGTCAGGTAGGACCTGTGCTTTTTGTTCTACCGTGACCTCATCGAGGTTTTCTAGCCTGTCTAGTAAGATAGTGTGATCTACAGTGTGATCTACAGTGTGATCTACAGTGTGATCTACAGTGCCAATTGCTGCAGTCAGCAGAGATATGTAACCTTGAATAAAGGGAGGTGAAAGATGATTTGTAATCTTCACTAAAGTTGTTCTGGGATGTCGTCTGAATACTGAGATTTTCTTTATGAGTGTGGTTATGTATCGAAGGTATTGTTGGGTATCAAATCTTAGTTTACGTATTGTACTGCATATCTGTGAGTGTTCTTGTTACTTTTCTAAAAAAAATGAAAGATGCGTTGTATGTGCTATAGTGTCTTTCCACGCTGACAGCAGTATTTTGTCAGACCCCATTTAAATTCTAGCTTTGACTGTTGCTTGTAGCTTTTGACGTGCGTTTGTAGTCCCTGTACCATGGCAGAGCTTGCTTTTGTCTTTGTTTCACGTCTTACTGGCAGTATCTAATTTAGAACAAAAAAGTACAATTAAATGGAGTAGGTTTTCACTAAAATTAGTAGCTGTAAGGGATGGTATGATCCGCTTGACACTAGCAAAAAGATGATGACTACGGTTATGTTCAAATAAGGCAGGTAGGGGTCAGAGACTAAATCAGCCAACAAATCTAACAAATGATCTCAACAAATATTTAAAGGTTTTTTGGTTTTAAAAGTGGATCAAAAGGAAGATGCACAAATTGCTTAGTAATGTTATACTCCAGTGGAATTACTCCATAATGTAATGTTAGTAATGTTATACTCCAGTGGAATTACTCCATAATGTAATGTTAGTAATGTTATACTCCAGTGGAATTACTCCAT
>JAOXYF010000012.1:189530-203524 GCA_028565775.1 Sternarchorhynchus goeldii
AATGCAGTTGGCCATGGAGGGGTTCTGGGAACTTGTAGACTATATATAACTGGGTAAATAATATAAAAAGACATTTAATTAAAACTAATCTTTATCATTTTTCATTTGATTAAATTGTTTTTCTCTTTTCCACCCTCTCTGTCTTCCTCACAAATGCTAACTTTAGGGTCTTCATTGACGGCAGGATTCAAGGCTTGGATGACAGAGGGTTGTCTGGACTCTCAGAGTAACGGAGGAAGCTCTGCTTTCAGGGAGAGCAGCATTCCGTTTGGCATGCCCCCCACCGCTTGGTCCCTCCCCCAGCTGTTTGGCCCTCCCCCTCCTGCTTGGTCCCTCCCCCTGCTGCGGAACTGGAAGCTGCACAAATGAGTCCGGGTCCATGGCAGTAGTGTTGGCATGTGGCCTCTCTCTCTCTTACAAAGCCTCATACAGGCTTTACCGAAGACCGCCACTCCTCAGAGCACAGTGGAGCGAGCGAATGACTGGGAGCTTCAGCTCCTGTCCAGCCGTTCTTGGGTCCTGGGTGTGTAAAGCCGGTGGTGAACCTATGAAGCCTTTCACTGACTGAGTTGGAGGCATAGAACTCGTGAGGAGCAACTGTGGCTCCCGTTTGCAGTACTGTATGTATGTATGTATGTGTATTCATGTACTGCATTGTTTGTGGTTTTGCACATTACTGTTGCTTTATTTTTAAAAGTACAGTCTTTTTTCCCTTTTGTCGTAACAAGACCATACAAGCTTGGTACTCTTACCAGTACACAGGTCTTATTTATGAGACCATACAAGCTTGGTACTCTTACCAGTACACAGGTCTTATTTATGAGTTTTCTATTTATTTTGAGTAGAAGCCCTAGTTGATTTAAGTGTGAAATGCAGCAAAATCTAGCACAAGAAAACAGAAACCTGCTAGTGATATAGGGACGTGTACAATTTTAATATACTTAAAACTATACTTCACTAGATTTCTGCTATACAGAACTTCCTGGTAGATTGCTGTAAAGAATGTACAGTATGATACAATTTCATTTATTGTGTGGGTAACAGCTCCAGTATTTTGAAATTACGAGAAATAATTATGCCCTAATTTTTATGGTACAACTTTCGTTTGTGATCAACTAAAATTGCTTTACAGCCAAAGTCTTTTTCATGTGTAGTGCAATTTATTCTTTTTAAATATTCTTGAATAAATCTAAACTGTATTTTTTTTAATACAGCATGAATATGTACAATTTGACTTTACCTTTCAAGTAAAAGAAAGGTGTAACAGAATTATTCTTGCTACTTTTAAATGCTTATACTTGTGCTTTAACACTTTCATGTGGTACCATTTTAAGTTTTTGACCCAGTTGATGTTTATTTTCCATGTTGCACAAGTGTCGTTTGACTGAGTAAAAGCACTTGCACTTCATAAACTAAAACACCCACTTCCTGTTGTTCAGTAATTGACACACTTTGTACTCCAACATTAAATGGAAGAATTCATCCTGTTATTTTCCTGACTACCTCTTCAAACCCAGAGCCCTGGTGTGTCCACTAGTAATTCTGTTCATTTTTCTTGCTATATTATGTAAATGTACTCAACCTGACTGTAAATTTGAATTTTGTGTAACGATAGTTGGAAACGTGGCTCGTTGACTTTCAGATGGTCCTTTTGTATTTTCTTTGTCCTTTAATGCGTCTTTATACTATTTATTTCGCATCTTAGCCCAGGTTGGCAGTTTTTTCTTGAGCATGTAAATAAGAAAATCCAACTATTAAATGCACCTGTGTAATTTATTTTAGAGGATGTAAATTTTCCCTCAACCAGTTCATTCTGTATCCATGTATACCATTTGTACTTTTGTATTTCAGATTTTAAACATTTCCTTGATATTGTATTTTTAAACATTTTGAGTAAAGTTAGTTCTAATGTACATGTCTATATTCGTAAATGCTTTTTATTAGTCATCTATGATTTACATTTATCTATTTATGTTTCGTCAGTAAAAATCACTAAAGCGTTTATTTTATTGACAGAACCGGTGTTTGTAAGAATCAGGTCTGCTACACCTGCTAGGGTTTTCACTTTGGCACTTCTTTCTTTGTTGTGGCAATTTTGTGACTACTGTGGATAAAATGTCAAACAGAACATTTTTAACAATAAAGTGTGTTAAATCTTTAACGTTTTACTGTTAGTAATCGAAGCGCGGCTTCTGCTAAGGTGTTTTTGACCAATATATTCCCTCCATATGATGGTGAAAAGATTCTCAATGACTCCTATTTCTTTTCCATTTGGCATTTATCATTCCACCAGCATTTTATACGCTCAGGGTTTGACGTCTTAAACAAGTTTTTCCAGGCATTTCTACTTTTACGACAGTCGGTCAATGCTAAATTTCAATCTCATTTTATAAATTGTTTCCAAATGTACAATGATGTCTATAAAACACTATAAAACAAACAATGATAAAACACTGGTCATTTTTATTTTGAACAATGTCAATATAAAATATCTACCCAACCCTTTTTACAGTAGCACTAAAAGAACAATCACTCTCGGGCAAAATTGGCAGCAAAATCGAGTGGTACTTTGTCATCCTCAGACCAAAGAGCTGCATCAATCTGTTCTTTCAAACCAGAATCCAAGAATGCGTGGCCAATGGTGAAATGTTCCTGAAATATATATAGTAACAGTAAATTTGGATATTTTACAGCAAGCTTGTGTGTCTTTTATATTATGGTTGGGTGGTACCTTCTTTTTTGAGAGTGGTCCTGCAACTGGGGGATTAAATGTCATGTCCTTCACACTGTAATCTTCAAAGAGCTGCTCCGGTGTTCTATGAGATTATTTTGAGTAATGTTAACCTCTGAATTTCATCGCATACAGACTGACAGAAATTCTTTCATATACCTTCACTGTCATAAGCAAATCTGTGAAAATTAAACTTTCTAAGAAACAAAAATGTTCGTCTCCCTCTCAACATTCGCAACATCTACCAGGGGATGAAGGTTTCATTCCTTTCCCTTTGATCTTCTCATTAAATGTTCATGAAATTGAAAAGGCAACAGACATTTTGCAATATTTTTAAAAAGGAAAATCAGAGAAAAATTGAGTTAAAAGATTTTCTAATGATGGCAACAATAAACAGTCCAGAGAAACAAGTCTGGGTGTCGAGAGATTCCCAAACGCCTCTGCAAATTACTTTAAAAACTGAGCAGTCAAGCATTCAAGGAGACAGCAGTGCCAGACACAGCAGTGTCTTGGTTTACCTTCTACTCAGCTCGATGCCGAGAGACCCTGAGCCCTCGCTCGGAGCCCCACACAGCAGGTGACTGGCGTACTTCCTCACTATGGGGTGGTAGTGTCTCTGAAACACACAACAACTTCACCTTAAGTGAATTCAACCCCCCCACCCAGCAAATTCTTCACATTCATCAAAGGTGGAGTGAGGGGGCACGTGTGTAAAAAGTTGCTTAGTGATCAAGGATGATAAGAGAAAAAATAGTACTTTGCGATGGCACTGTGGATGTCTGCCACAGTGGGTTGGTACGTACTGTTTTCCTTGTTAATTCAGCATTTTGCTATAACAGGATATCTTACACCAAGAGGAACTCATCAGGAACGCTGCCTCTGAGGACATATTCCCCAACTCTCCAGATTCTCACCTGATCTGGTGTCAGGCTTTCAGCTGTTTAGAGCATATCATCACAGCAAAAGCAAGAGGAATCTGGTTTTATGCAAACAGTGGCTGGTGTGATGATGTGGCAGTGAATTTGCAACAGTCTTCTCCTGTCCAGGAAACGTTAATCAACTGCAAGCCCTTCTCGTCTCCCTGTGAGCTCACTTCATTCATGCTGAACGTTTACATTCCTCCACATGGTGGAAATGCAGCACTTTCCAAGCAGATAATGGGCAAACTCAGAGTCCTTTGTTATTATTCTTGGTGATTTTAACAAAGATTATTGAACTGCTTCAACCACATTCACCTGATCCCTTCGCAGAAGCAGATATGAATTGAGGGCATATAAGACGAGGACCAGGTTCTGCTACCATCAGTCTGGATGAAAACACAGAAGCTGTATGTGGCAAAGGTGCATCCAAACCCGGTGGTTGAACCAGAGTTTCTCAGGTGACATGCGGAGGGAGCCCTTATACAGCACCATCACCGAGGCCGTCCTTACCTCCTCTATCACTGTTTGGTTCACCGGCGCCACAAGGGCAGGCCACAGTGCACCATCCACCGAGAGGCTGACTGGTGGCAACCTGCCGACGCTCTAAGACCTCCACACCTCCAGGACTCTGAGCTGAGCAGGCAGGATCGCAAACGACCCCTCCCAGCCTGGACATGAGCCCTCTCACAGTACCTCTCGCCACAATCTCAGAAGATCTGTTGTAATCTTCTTTTCTGTTTTATATTCCTAATGCTTCAGACCAATTTCGGCAAGTCAAATTTCTTGGGCGTGAAAATGTAATTGGCCAATACATTCGGAATTTTCTTCCTACAAGGTCAATCAGCCAGAGGTCAGACTTGGTCTTTTATGAATCATTACTAGGTACCTTGAGTGTGTGGAGCTCCCAAACGCAAGTGTTCTGAGGGTTGCAATGCTCTGGCTCCTCCAGCTCAGGCAGGTACACACCACTGCCTTGCATTTCATTGTCCAACAGTATATCACACTTAGGGAAAGCCTGCACAACACACACACACACACACACACACACACACACACACACACACACACACACACACACACACAAAAGACCCACAAAAAAGAGCACACACACACACAGGGTTAACATCATGTGCAGAAGCAGTACAGCAAAATCAACACTGATGCAGATTTGGTACGGGACAGAACGCTCAACAGCGTAGCATTAGGTGGGAAAGTCCAGAACGTCCTCACGTGCACTAGCGTCCTGCTGGCTGCCAGGATGCCCACGCAGGAGTCGGGCAGCACGTGCAGGGCGAGCGTGCTCAGTCGCTTGAGGAAGGCGAGCGCCCGGTGCAGGGTGACCTGCTTCCTCCGTTTGGTCAGCATTACGCTCAAGCACTGCAGCGCGACGCCCGTGTCCTCGTTCGAGGCTCCTGCGGTGCGCATAAAAACACGGAGATCCGGATTAATGCGACAACAAGCAGCACGAAGCAGGGCAGACCGGAACACGCGGTGCGAGCGGGGGTGACGACAGGAAACCCAACGCACCGGCGTCCAGTGTAGGAAGGGTTTTGTACAGGTGGTTGTAGAATTTCAGCGGGTCAATATTGAGGACGTCACCTGTTGGAAGAGCAGAGCGGTTCAGGCAGGACAGAAGGGCTGTGACAAACTACAACCACGAGATGAGACAGTGACAATAACACCGACCTTGACCTGACAGAATGTGGAAAGCTGTCAGAATACAATGGAGACTCTCCCGGTATGACAAATCCTATAATATATATATTAATATTTAATAAAATGTTCATCAATACTTAATGTGCAATAACAAACAATACATAAAATACCGGTAGGCCTGTTTACAATTCTTAAATATTAAAATCATGGCAAAAGAAATGCTTTACCATAGGGCCAGTTCTGGTGTAATTAAACTACAACTACTTACGCCTGATGTAATTAAGCTATGGAGGACAGTCAGAAGGTCATCAAAAAACTCCAAATTTATTAGATGGGCAAACCTATAAATAAATAAATTAAGTTTAAAGTACAAACTTCAAAAGAGACATCACACCAGTCTGATACAATGAGAGTCACTCACTTTGCTAGACCTTCCAAAACAGCAGGAAGCAGCCGGGATTTTTGGGTTTTCTTTAATATTCTGAAGTATATGAGGAACACTATGTTCAGGGTCTCTGTGTGCTAGGGAGAAATGGAGAGCAACAAGAGAGAGAAAGAGGTTTATTAAAATATATAACACACACACATGAATTTGTAACTCATTATGGCTTTCTGAGATTCTTCAGTAAAACCAGTTTTACCAGTTTGAGTTTCTTGTCTTTGCTCTCGGAGGCCTCTGCTTCAAGAAGTTCTTTCTGCAGCTTCTCTTCAGCTTTCTTCCACTGTGGAGGAGAGTAACACTGTCAGCTGTGGAGAAAAAATGAAAACACGTCATCGCACACAAGCAGGCAAGTGCAGACCTTCCGTTGCATTCTGGAGAGGTTCTTCTTCTTCTCTTTGAAGGTCATGAGCTTCTGCTTGGGTGTCAAGTCTTCTGTGTCCTTCTTGACCTCCACCTCTTTTATCCTCAGACAAAGCAAGGTTTTTAGCACCTGCCACACAGAAGATATGAATCACAGAAGATATGAATACAGAAAGCTGTTAAAGACGGATGATGGACAAGGTAGAAATGATGACACGATGTAATAGAATCTGCACCTCTGGTTTGATGTTGTAATTTCTGCTCTTGATCAGCCCAGAAATGACCCTCACTGTAGACAGTGAAGCCTGGCCAAATCTGTCCTGTTTCAGAAGCTTTCGGACCGCCTCACAGCACATCTCAGACAGCTGAACACAGAAACACATCACATCTGGTATTTCCATCCGGCACATGGGTTTTCAGACTGGCTTCTGCAAAACTACTCTTCAGTTCTGGGTAAACATAGCCCTGAGGGTCTCGGCATTGCAGAGACGAACGAGGTTCAACCCTGCTATTTACTGAGGCCTTTGTCTTTTAAATCGGACACATTTGACCAGGATACTGTGAGCCTTCAGGTCAGAATCAGCACAATTATCCAGAAACAACAGGACTTGCCTTCTTTGCAGGCTCGTTCATCAGACCCACCACCACCATCACGATGTTGTTGTGGAAGTTAAAGTGAGGCAGGGCCACCAACAGTTCACACATGCACCTGATGGCCACCTCGGCCAAGCTCCGGTAGGAAGCCAGGGACACAGCCTGGCTGCCTTTCAGTTTCTTCTGCTTCCAGTCTGTGAAGCCAAATAAACAACTGGTCACCACGACACTCCTCAGCACTCAGAAAACTCAACCTGCGCTCAGCACAGTGAAGGTCCACTTTACCTTTGACTGTCTGCTCCAAATTCTCCAAGTAGAATTTATACTGACTCACCAGACCCTCCTCAAACTCTCTCAGTTTCTGCGTTTCTTTTTTGACCTGAGGAGAGATCAGAAAGGGGAAAGGTCACATCTTCAGGCAAGCACCTTTTGTACTGTTGGTGCACTTTTGGCTGATGTTGGAACGGACTGCACCTTAGTGGCCTTTTCTGCTTCAGTCAGAGGTCGGATCCTGTAGGAGGGCACAATGTCCTTGAAGACCTCAAGGAGCGAGACCATTACCAGTTTCCTGACTGTGACTGCGACACACGGGTCCGTCTCCATCAGCATTGCCCTCAGCTCCTTCAGCTTTTTAATCTGCACAAACACAAGAGCGGCGCTTTTTAGCATGCATGAACCAGTATGAATTCAAAGCAGACCAAAGGCGGGTTACGCATCTTACGTTGGCGTGCGGATCCGCCAGGATAGCCGATCCCAAGGCGGCGATGCGCAGTTTCCTCTCCGTCAACTTGTGTGCACGAAGCTCCAGCTGTTCCTTATGAGTCAGAGAGAGGAATCTCTGCGCCACCTCTGCTGCTAACAACCATAAACCACCACACAACAGCAATCAGGGCTCTGAAGGACAACAGCACAGGTTTTAAAATAGTTTGTGTTTTTGTTACATAGCCAATCTGTACAGGTCCCTGCACCTCAGGGCTACCAGTATGATAACACAGATGCTAGTTACGTGCAGGTCATGGAGTCTTCATAAACTCTTCATCCCAGATGACATTCTGGATTACACCAGTTTAGAGGGAAGGCGTGTTTTTGGAGAGAGGTGGAAGGAGATGGACCAAACCCATTTATGTTCAGACTTTGGGTTTCTTATCCTTGTCTGAGTTTTACAAATCCAAAGGAAAAGACTGGGGTGAAGGTTTACCTTCCAACATGACAATAACATGGCACCATGGCACACTGGCAAGAGAACAAAGGAGTGGCTTCTGAGAAGGTCTGTTAATGTCCTTAAGTGGCCCAGACAGAGCTCAGGCCTGAATCCAATTGAACATCTGTGGAAGGAGCTGAAAATGGCCGTGTACCGACACTCCCCATAGAACCTGATGGAGCTTGCAAGGACATGCCAAGAGAAATGGATAAAAACGTCTAGAAAAAAGCGTGCCAAGCTCAGAGCTTCTTTCCCAAGACACCTTGAAGCTGCCATTGTTTCCAAAGGTGCATCACCCAAGTAACAGGTTATTTACTTAGCTTATTTTTGTCGGTTAAAAAAAAAAAAAAAAAGTTTTCACTTTTCAATTATTGCCAAAAATAAACCCAATCTATTGTAGGATATGTCTATAAATTACAGAGCTTATATGAATGGTAAACACAAAACATGCACACAAATAATTTAAACCAGGTAATCCCAAGTAATCTGCCATTTGTTGCTTCCTGACCTTTTCAGTGCACCATGGAGGGAGCAGAGAGTTTTAAACGGTAGCTAAGATTTCTCATCACACAGAGCAGGTTATTACATCCCCTGGATACAAAAGCTGATTCCATAACTGTCTTTTTATTCAAATCATTCACTGATTTGAAATAAAACTGTATGTAAAGTATCTTACTTCAGTCCATTTACTATAATGCTCAACCTTACTGCTATGCAAATTCAGGATTTTGTGAGCTTATTCTTCTCCACTGTTAGCGTACAATTCAAGAACATGCACAAAACACTTCTAAAAAGCACTTTTGGGTTCATTTGTTATTCTTTCACCCTTCACAGATTAAAAGTACTTTAATAAATTACCCAAGGAATCGATTCAGCCCTACTTCCCAAGCATTTCCATTTGCAACCACCCCTAGGGCCCACTGAGCAGAGAAGCTTTCCACCATCTTAACTGACGAGCTAGGTTAAGGCTATTTATTTGTGAAAATGTGTGCGGGAGATATTCAGGTTGAAGTAATTGAAAGTATGTGCATGTGTATACATTTGCTTCACAGGAAATGAGCCAAGGCCAATGACTCTAAGGCAGAAATAAACGGCATCATTTTTATTTTGGTAAATGCTGAAAACAGGTCCCACAGAGCAGAACACCACACAAGGGGGAAAAGGAATTCTAAACTCCCACCTTGTTCTGACTCATCTTGATCTGTGACTTCCTCCTCTTCTTCATCCTCATCTGCTTCCTGTATCACTAGAAACAAAAACATACACACATCACAATTACAATAGTGAACCACCAACGAAGACCAACAGCAGCTTGCGAGGTGGTTCATACCTGGTTTCTCCCTGGTTTGTGGAACAAGGCCAGTCTTGTCTTTGATTGGTAACAAATGAATGACCTCCTTCTGCTGCTCCTGCTGCATCTTTCTAGGCATCTTCTCGTACTTTTCTGCTGGCTGGTCTGACTTGCGCTTTTTGACATGACTGGGAGCACTATGACATTCATACACAAAAGGTGGAAACAACAGGTGATAAATTATTCTATTTCTGAAATTTGATATCTGATTTTGCTTTATTTCATCACTGTTTTATTACATAAATCTCCCTGAAAACCTATTGTGTAAATTATGAGTAATATGTAGATTAGATTATTAGTAATATATAGATTAGATGGCAGATGATCTAACCATGAGGAGAGTTCCCTTGTGATGTAAGAGGCTTTTTGGGCCATGGCTCTAATCTGCTCCAGGTCATCTTCCTCCAACATATCAGTGGGCAGTGTCTCAAGAAATTCCTCTTCATCTTCTTCCTCTTCTGTGCATCACACAGCACACACACAACGAAGTGTGGTAAACAGCATATTGTGGAAAGACATATTGGAGACACTACAAAACGATACAGAAGATGAAATGGTTTTCTCACCTGGTTTCTTCTTGTAGCGCTCTAGAGGTTTTAGGTGCTGATGTGACACATCATTGATAGCTTGGCGAAGCTTTCTCTGCTCCTTGCGTTGTTTCTTTTCCGTGGCTTGATGCTTGAACTGGCGGTTTTTCAACTTATTTTCAAGTTTCACATTGCTTGTTTTGAGCAACTTGCGGAAGCTAGGCTTCTTTTTTCTTTGCCTTTTCGAAGCCTGATGTGAAACACCAATTTAACGTTATATGCACTTCCAGAACACAAATTAGTGAATGTGCAAAATGTTTTTCAAACCACATCTGTGCTGAGTACATAGATACCTAGCTGCCTAGCCAGTGTGTACATTGACATTTCGTGCAAAAACGAATGCGTGTCGTTATTACTTACCGATACCATACTGCTTAACGTTACTGATCCAATGTAATACCAAAAACTGGTTTTCTTACGATTGTCTATTACGTTACAACGAAGCGTTGCGTTCAGTTCCACAACATGGATCTTACGGACATGTGTTTCATAAAGACATTAAAGGAAGTGCTCTGGCCAACGATATTCGGCTAAGAAAAAACAGCACGCGCTGAATTATTATACACCGCCACCTAGCGGTTTGGAGGGAACATAACGCAGCATTGGGTCAAAAACGCAACGTTACACATTAACTGCTGATGATGAAAAAAGGGCGAACACAAAAATCTTCATATAATGCATCTACTTTAAAACAACAGGCTAACCACATTTCCACTATTAAGTTTATTTACATGTATTCTACATTAGTGGTATTCATTATATATTTACAATTCTTCTCATCAATATGTATGAAAACTGTACAATAAAAGATATGGAAGAAGTAGAAATCAGAATTAGAACAGACAATCTCCATGTTAGATCATAAATCAAGAATGCAGTGCAGAACACATAAATCATTTTCAAGAGACAAATGCACCAAACTTAAATCTTACAATAAAATGATATTTTGGGGAAAAAAAGATAGAAAAGCAGACAGAAAAAATACAAATAGGGTCAGAATAGAATTCTATTCGACAATTTAAGCATTTCGATAACTTAGTGTCTCAGTCCATCTCTGAAAAAGTACCTTAAACACAAACTAAACAAAACCGTTTCATGGCAATTTGGACTGGATGAGAAAAATCTACACATTAGTCTCACAGACTCAGAAGAGTGGAATAGGATACTGACTGCAGCAAGCATGCAAAGCTTATTAACTGCTTTTAAAATCTTGATTGCACATCAGAGTTCTCGTTCAAAAAAGTCTCTATACAAAATAATTGTTTGTTGCTGCGTGTAAAGTCTTTCCCCTGCTCCTGAAGCACTGTTTAAAAGAAGCATTTGTGTTAAGAACAATATCCTTCATCAGAATCACAGTTTTAAGTGCATTATTAGTCTGTAAAAAAAAAAAAAAAGCAGCTATAATCATTACTACATTAAAGAGCCATTTGTATTGGTCCATTCGTTACAATGCACCAGGTAACAGTTTCTGAGGGATCTTTTCTTCATAAAGAGGAAATTTCAAAGTGCCTCCCCTCAAAACAAACAAGGAAACAAAAACAAACAAACTAACCAACCACACACACACACACACACACACAAACAAAACAAAACCAATCTTGGTTAAACTGCTGGTCTTAAGTACAGTACATTAGGAAGCTGGTCAAATGTTTCCTGGTGGAAGTATGTATGAAAGCATCCCAAAACCTTTTTTTTGTCTCCTAAATATTTAGAAGGAAGTTGTACTCCTACAGTCTACAAACACACGTTTACTTTGCTCCCACTTCAGAAATACTGGCAGCCGTTTCAGAGAAAACCAGTTTCACGTCAGTCTTCAAAGTGACTCATTTTTGTATGTCAATATGTTTGGATCTGTTCCCCAGGCCATATTAAAAAACTTTGAGGAGACACTGTAAATGATAAGAGATTGAGGTTCATCAGGAACAGGTCAGGAGTTTTTCAGGCAAGGACTGCCACTCTTGTCCAGTTCTTTGTCCTTCATTAGTGCACTAAACACCTGAAGCAGAAAGAAACAGAAGTGAGGACATTAGTACAAGCCGAGAGAGGGATTCGTTTAACATGTACAATATGAACAAACCTGTGGGCACTTTCTCCTGCATATAGCCGTTTCAGAAGCTCCTATTGCTCATAACACTTTATACATAAGTGTATAAAATCAAGCGCATTCATTCTCCATAGCAAAACACTGAAGTTGGACTGAAGAGATCAGTCCCTTTAAAAATGGCATTGTCAGAGGATGCCACCTTGGCGTAAGTCAGTTCATACAATTTATGCCCTGCTGGTTCTGCGCAGGTCAGCTGTAAGTGCGTGTATTGTGAGGTGGAAGTGTGTGGGAACAACAACAACAACAACAGACACCACACAAACATGGGTCTACTTAAACATGCAGAGCACAATCAGCTCTGCCGTTTCCCTCACTGCAGTTCCAAACTGCCTCTGGAAGTAACATCATCACGAGAACTGTGCATCAGGAGCTTCATGAAACAGGTGTTCATGGTGAGGTGATTGCACACCAGTCAGAGATAACGCAGTCCCAAATATCTGGTGGAGTGGTGTAAAGCACATTACCACTCGACTCTGGAGATGTTCTCTGAAGTTACGAAAAACACCTCACTATCTGGCAGTGTCACAGATGAATGTGACACTGCCTACACAGTACGGGTACAAGACACAACTGTCAACTTTTTAAGGAAAAAGTTTGGGAAAGGCTCTCCTATTCCTATTTCCTAGTCCAGCAAGTGAGGTACGCAAGAACATGGTTTGAGATCTGTGTGGAGAGATGACAGAATCCTGCATAGGAGCTCCAACCTCAACCCCACTGAACACTGCTGCGATGAAGTGGAATATCGATCCCAAGAGAGGTCCTCTCATCCAGCATCAGTGCCAGGACCTCACAAATATGTCCTTTTGACTGAATGGACACAAATTCCCACAGACAGTCAAATCTCCTGGATAAAATTCCCAGAAGAGTGAAAGCTGTTATAGTTGCAAAGTAGGGGAGCATTATTTGTTAATTAAACCACTAATACCCATGATTTTGCTTATAGCTCTGTTTAGCCTTTTCCTTGCATCTTCTTAAGAAAGACCACAAGTCCAACATGCTCTGCCCCCTTCTACCCAGTACTGCCCCATTACATGAGCACTTAAGTACTAAGCACAACGTCCCATCTTTGAACCTAGACCATGACGAGAGCCGCCTCTCCAGCAGGGCACCTTCCCAGACGTCACCCTGGGATCGGGTCAATGGCCACGCAGGGCTTAACCAACCTGGTTCCACTTGCGGTTACTGCTGGTCATCTGGGTGCAGGCGATGCTGGCGAACAGGCGCTCGGCGGAGACGTCGTCGGGGAGGCGCGTGAGGAACTGGGCGACGTGGATGAAGTCCATCCGCAGGAGCGTGTCCTCGTACAGGCGCAGAATCCCCAGGCCTGTACGAAAGAGAAATTCCTCGCCGTCACGGCAGAACACGTCCCAAACGCGGCACGCCACGTCCAGAGGCAGGGACTTGCTGTAGAGGGTAAAGATCCTGTGGGCATGTAAACGCGGAGTTAAGACGCTGACTTTAGTGTTGTTTTTTAAAAAAAAAAAAAGTCTTAGATACAGAAAATAAATAAAAGCAGAGGGCTATTTCTAAAGCGTAAGGGCACACGGCTGAACTCTCCGTTTAGGACAGTAAATGCTGCTCTAATTTTAAAGCCAATTACTCACCAGTCAATCAGGTAGAGGTCTGGGGTGAGGCTGGAGCTCTTAAAATGACTGAACAGTCGAGGGAGATTTTCCTCAAAGAACACCTCAAAAGCTGCAAAGTACTTCAGCATCTAGATCGAATTGAGTAACAGAACACCAATGAAACCGTGGCCAAAAAAACCCCAATAAATAAATAAATAAATAAATAAAATAGAAGTCGTCAACAAGATAATGGGTTCTACCAGGTCATGGTCCACTCTGAAGAAAGACATCTGACAAGGTTTGTTAAGAAGGTTCGCGAAGGCGATAAATGCATCGGCCTCCTCCAGATTCAGGATCAGCACTGCAGCGATGAAGGACATGCCCTGGACCTGTGAGGACAACCAACCATAACACACACACACACACACACACACACACACACACACACACACACACACACACACACACACACACACACACACA
>JAOXYF010000012.1:210852-231336 GCA_028565775.1 Sternarchorhynchus goeldii
ACCCTTACATACACTACACACACAAACCCTTACATACACCCACACGCTCACTACACACAAACCCATACATACACTATACAGACAAACCCTTACATACACCCACACGCTCCACTACACACAAACCCATACATACACCCACACGCTCACTACACACAAACCCATACATACACCCACACGCTCACTACACACAAACCCATACATACACCCACACGCTCCACAACACACAAACCCATACAAACACCCACACGCTCCACAACACACAAACCCATACAAACACCCACACGCTCCACTACACACAAACCCATCCATACACCCACACGCTCCACTACACACAAACCCATACACACAAACCCATACATACACCCACACGCTCCACTACACACAAACCCATACATACACCCACACGCTCAACTACACACAAACACCGCCTGCCACCGAGAAAATGCCATCCAATACATGTTCTGCCATAGTGGGACATTCGTATCTGTATTCAAATGTACTACTTAAAAAGAGAAGTGAAACCACATTCAACACACTGCAGGGGAGCTTTTTGCTTCTTTGTTCACAGATCATAACCAAACTTCAGCAGCGTCTGGCTGCTGGTCTGATCAAGGCAGTTTATGTCTCGTCCTGACATGAACGCCTTCCTTCAGAACGACGGCCTCTGATGTGCAAAACTGATCCCAGCGCAGGATGTGAGCCTAACAAGCGTGTGTTTATGGCGGCTGGGAAAACCATCACGCTGCAACTGCTGAAAATGCAGAGATTCCTTAAAATGACAACGCATGAAACATTTCACAAACAATGTACAAAGTTAGAAAACATTATTCAAAATAACATGTGCTCTACATTTCAGACACGCTGCGCAAATTCTCAAAACACATACAACACCAGAAACACTGCACCTCCAGTCACCACCCAACAGAAGTGTTTTTGGAGTACAGTGAGAGGGTGTGGATTATTAAAAGATCAATGGGAAGTCTACTGGAAGCAGCGACTACCAAGTGAAAAGTTTAGCAATTAGCAGTTTTATCACAAGTAGCTATATGACACAACCAAAGATTGACTTCTTAATGCCCTGTATTCACACCCATTTATTTTTGCTAGGCTGTACATACCACGGGCTTAAAACAGATGACAGCTCAGTTCCTGTCTAAATACCTTGCTAGTTATTTTCATCCTATAGCTACGCATGATAAAACAGTAACAGAAAAACTTCAACAGCAGTATGAAGTTGCATGAGTTTTCTGAAGATGCACCCCATTTCTGAAATGTAGTACGTGTTGTCATTTTGAATAAAGTATCTCCTGAATTTGTGTTCATGAATTTGCTTCACGTATATGTAAATGTACTACATGTGTTGTCATTTTTGATTCATAGGATTTATGTATTTGCAGCATTTTTCTCTCTCTAGGTGTGATGGGTTTTTCTGGGCCACTGTATGATTTGAATAGTCAAAACCAGTAAGAAAGTAGTGCCGTTAGTTGTTACACTAATATTAACATTAATATTCATTGATATTAACTTTTAGTCCAAATCATCAGTTACTGACCAATATCACCAATGCACCAAAAGATGACCCAAATTCAAACTCATTATTATTTCTCCAAATTAGACCTACTTAGGGACACTCACTTCCTTTGAGAGCCAAACTACAGACCAAGAAATCAAGTTATTAAATAAGCTATAATATGGGCTAATTGTAATTCATTTTCTAGTGACCACAACCCTAGCAAATTGCTTCAGCAATTGCACACAGACATATATTAGTATAAGAAAAGTGTTACTCTCTTACTAAGTCTGTTTGCAATAAGTTTTTTTTAATCCATCTTTAACTCAAAGAAAATAGAAGGTTTTGTCTATCATCACTGTGTTGATAATAAATTCTTCCATGAAGGAAAATGGTCTCATCCCTGAAACAAAGAACTGCAGTAGTTTACATGTTAATTTACTATTTTCAAGAGTAAAAACAAATGTTCTACAAAAAGTGTTTCACATTTATGAATTTAAAAATATGCCTGACCTATCTGTAGAATTAGTTGTTAGCTATAACAAGTACGATATTTTTGTTTTGTACATAATTTACGGAAAGGTTCAAGTTTAGCCCAATTAAATTATGTTCATTCATTTACACATATACAATTTAGAAGCACAGAATGTGAAACACTAATTTTTTTTCCAGACATGTGGTTTGCTTCATCTTTGCCCTGATCACCACTGGAAATGAAGTTACAGCAGACCTGCTGGATGGTCTTGGAGTCTTTGGGAGTGCTCTCTCTCGGCGGGACTTTGCCAAACAGCTTCCAGCCAGGAGCACTTTGAGCCTCCCTCTGCCTCCGGGAGAACAGGCCCCTGACAACCAACCAATCAGAAAGCATCGGTCAAACTGTGAACTAGGACTGTCAAAACACTGTGGCTACATTGGCGGTTTACCCAAGATGAGTCAATAAAAACAAGCAAGCAGGTAAGAAGGTACGGAAGTCAACCAGGAAGTAAATATGGCAAGTGAATAAACATGGAATTGTAATTGGCAAAACAAACGAACGAACCGAAAGAGTCAAAAGTGTCTTTTTTCATGTAAATGAAGCTCTAAGCAAAACACAGAGCAGTAACATTTTTTTTTTAATGCAGCAGAACCAGCCTGGCTCCGCACACAGCTGGGGGGAGCAGAAATTAAAACCTGCATGGCTGTTTACTTCCTGACCTGTATAAGCTTCAGGCCTAGACACTGCACTACACCATGCTGAACCTCTTGAACCTTTTTTGGCATTCCACAATAACACTGTTGTTTCCCTAACAGTGAACCACTGCTACACACAAGGGTGTATTTTTGCATCTCAAAAGCCTCAAGCCTTATTACAGGTTATTCCTTTTCCAGAGCCATTTTTTGCTGATGTATTAATCATCATCTAAACAGCAACATGCCTCACCTGAACATACTGACTGACAAGAACCCAGACAAGGGTTCTTGCTTGGGGTAAGAGTGGACTGAACACCCAATGGAAAGGTTATATACATACACAGGTTATATACATACATAGCTCCATATGCCCAAGCACTTCCCAAGCTCCAAATACAAATCTTAGTTCTGACTGCAGCGAAAAAGCACCCACAGGAGAACATTTCATGTACATGTGAATGTTACTCATTAGGGCACCTCCTGTGATGGACAAAACCAATGACTACGAGTTCAATGTCTCATTTAGTTTATGGTTTCAAGGCGACATAGTTTTACGTCAGCCTTCAACGACAAGGCAGCCATCTTTCCGCGGAGCTCATACCTGCCAAAAATCTCAGAGATGCCGTGCTTCTTCTGCATCAGGGGCTGGTCCGGCACGGCCACGCTGAACACTCCCGGGATGTTGTCTGGGGCGCTCTGGCGCCGGCTGATTTCATACGTGTTTCTAGAGTTCAGGCTCACGTCCATAAATGTCACACCGTGTTGACCGTGTGGATCGGGGCAGCACTCCTGACCTTCGGGGCTCAGTGGAGTGAGGTCAGAACCCAGGGATGGGCTCTGAGAGAATGGCCAGAGAGATTGTGGCCTAGGGGCCGAGTCTGATTCGGAGGAACGGTCCCTGGAGGCCACTCCTGGTTCCTGGCCTCCACCACTGGTTTCGTTTTGAGCTGGGCTACATAACAACTGATGGGAAACGTGTACTGAGCTGGAAGTGCCGATTTCATCTCTATCTTGTCGCTGGATTGCTACTCCCGTATCTGAGGTTGTATGAACTGACTGAGGATCCAAAGGACACAAGACAGAGCTAGTGGATGGAGGAGCTGAGAGTGTGTCAGCATTCTGTGTTGCAATGTGACAGACTGAAAATAATTCACCATTAGCGATTACTTTGTCTTTACGGGAAGAACAGTATAAAGAAGAATTAGACTGATCATTTGCATCGCACCTGGTGCCTGTATGGGAGACGCAGTTCACATTTCCGTTCGGGAGTTTCTTTACACTCGGCTGACTCACCGAAGTGGGGCAGTCGCGCTTATGTAGCGATTCATCACACGTTTGTGGCGGTGGTTCGATACACTGACTTCCACTACTAGAGCGTAGTAACGCACGGCCATGCCATTTATCGTCTTCCGTCAAACCGTCTTCGTTTTTCTGCGGGGAAACTGTCTGAGGGTATAGTCCATCCATTTCCTCTCGCTTATCTGTAACATCGGCAGCGTAGGGATGTCTCCCTTCCTCAGCACCCCTGTCTCTAGAGGCTGATTCAACCATTAGCTTTCTTGGTGACTCAGTGAATCCATTGAGGATGCCATGAACAGATCGATCTGAAATGACCTTTTTTTTGGTGATCTTTTGGATCCCGCTGGGTGAGCGACCTGTAACAAAATCAGTCACATTTGTATTCCCAATACGAACACACTTGGCTAGCTAGGTATATGCCGATGCCCCTGTTAGAAGAAATCTAGACAGCTAGCTAACTAGCTTGGATAGTTAGCGATATTTGGTTAGTTTACTGCAAACAAAACCAGTTACTGTAGCGAGCAGGATCAGTCATTTACGAGACAGAGTTCTTTCACTTTCACATCAAGAAACGTAGCGAAGCTTAGGTTCGCATTCACATTAGTCGAAACTGCTTAGCTTGCTATCCAACTCCGTTCGCAGCCCTTTCCGTGTCATTCCCAGTCCTCACTTGGTTCCACAACAAAACGCATAGGTGTAATTACGATACCCTCCTTTCTTACCATCTTGAATACTCCGTCACATTTTTAAACAGAAACGAATAGCCTGTCTGAAAACTATCGTTCAAAGCAATGTCAACCAACTAAACTAGAGTTTCGAGGTTAAACCCGGTGTCTAGGCAGCTCTCTCTACTCCAGTGGTTATCTACAGCCATCTTGAAATGCCAATGACGTCTTCTCGGAGTGAGACGGAAAATGGAAAGCGCTGCGTCCCCTGCTGTTGCTTAGTATGTACTGCAGCTTGACGCTCTAGATATTCCAATGAAAAATATATTGATTACTGACCACTAAGGACAAAGAATAATTTAGAACAATTAATCTGACAGTCGTTATAAAATGTACACAGTTACCCTAAAGCATTAAGGTGACAAATGGTAAGTTTAATTCTCGTTTGAATAAAAAATCGTTTCTTATCTACGGAATAGCTCTATCTGAGCACACCGTCAACTTGGTTTTAATACGCGATGTCAGATCAGTTGTGGAAGAGATTATTAAACAGAGCTGCAGATTGAGTATTCTACCAAAGGGTTATAAAGTAAGCGATAATCATGTAGCCTACATGTGCCCTTTCAGAGTAAGTGCGTATTCGTGCCTTTACAACAAAGTACACTTCTCGATTGCACTTACATATGTGAACAGTAGGGTGTACAATACCGACGAGATTACTGCTGTCAGTAGCCAGCCTTTACGGACTCCTGATGGCCCTCAACCATCCGTCTACCACTTGCCCACTCTGCCTCATACTCACTCTACCGCATGTTCATCTTAAGAAAACCCCTACCATTTTGATACACTTTTCATAGCTGTTAGGGCTGCCAAATAAAAAAAAAAATGACTCAAGGCTCCGAGAACACGTTTTTCACTCTGTCGTTTTGCCTTTTTGTTAGCCTATATGCTGTCTTAGTGCTTATCTTGCATGTTCAGTATACCTTTTCGTTTAATTTTGCCAATTTAAAATATTGCTGGCATTCATTCGAGCAGATAAAAGTCTTCGGGTGCAGGAAAAATCGGCGAGGAATGCGCTCAGTGCAAAATCTCATTATAGCCTACTGTATAGGCCTATGTCGGGCCTAAATAAAAACGAATAATTATATTAATTTTCTTATAGGAAGATGTTCCTTTTCACTGATATTTTGGCAAAGCATCTTGTCAGCTGTCTTATCTTGTTAAAGTCCCCAAAACCCCACACTGTAACTTGTTTCTTTGTAAGGACTGTAGAGGATTAACCACTTGAGGAACTATTTGAATACAACGTGAACAGGTTGGTCCCCATTAGCCAGGGAACACGTAGGAAATTAAAGTCACTTTTACGCAACCGGTACAGCTCCACGGTAAGTGTTCTCGCGTTACAGACTTCAAGACGAGTGTTATTGCGTTTACCGCCTCCACGATCAGTGTTGTCGCGTTTGCAGACTCCAGGGTGAGTGTTCTCGCGTTTACAGCTCCAAGGTGAGTGTTATCGCGTTTACAGACTCCACGGTGAGTGTTATCGCGTTTACAGACTCCAAGGTGAGTGTTATCGCGTTACAGCTCCACGGTGAGTGTTCTCGCATTTACAGGCTGTATTCCTTTCATTGTAACCGTCTTGACCTTGTTGGTGAATACGCTTGTGTGCGTTATTTAGATCAAATTACGACATCTAAGATCAAAAGTTGCCAGCCACTGTGTTATATTCCTGGCGATGTCAGCTCTATTTGCGGTGATTCTGATAATGTCCTGGAAATAATTTCCCGAGGTAACTGGCTGCTGGTGTTTGTGAAACTTGGATAGCCAGCAGTGTTATTATAAGTTTGGATTGATATTGGGCCACTGCAATGCATTACCATTGGATAAACGTAAAATGATCCAGAGATTGCATTTATTATTATTAAGGTCACGTGGAGTCTCGATTTTGAGTGATTTTGTCTCGGTGCAGCTGGACTGGCTCCGGTCACAGGACAAATACACTTAAAGTGAGCCACACAAATACACTACAGTAAACCACACACATTTCATAGACGGCTACGATGGCATTTTTAAATGGGATGTCTACGACAGCTGCTTCACTTATACCCTTTTTACAGTGATAATAACGATTTACTACGATTCCATTCTTGGTTGCGGTAAGTCCTGAACGAGTTGGTGTCATACTATAAAGACACAACTCTTCAAAAGACTCCAGTCGCGCTGAGGACACCGACTTGCCATCTGACTAAGTCCCGGCCCTGTTCACCACGCCACGCAGCCAGTGAAGCAAACTGCTGCCCGCAGTTATGCAGACTGGATGTGAAACAGAAATATCCGTGAACATGACACCGTTCTCTTCAGCGGGCCTGGGGGAACGCTATGTCATTACAGGTCAAGTCGCGGAATAGTTGTAGCTGGTCATGACCTCAAATATCACTGAAGTTTGCATTTTAAACAGTATATGTAATCATTTACACCTAAGTGTGTAGTTTTGTTTACTTAAGACATAAGCACGTGTGAATTTCGTTTAGTTAAGAAATAAAAATGTGTCAGTGAGAAACTCCTATATAGTAGTATATTCTAAACTGAATCCAATGTGAACAACTCTCTATTTTATTAAAGTTAGTGCTATTGTCAGCTACATTTTAGCATACCCTAAAATGTTAAATGGAATATCAACATTATGAAACATTTGAGAAAAAACTCCTAGTCAAAAAAGTTCTCTGTAAATATGTCTTGGAATTAGGCATACATTCCCCCGTCATTAAAGACTACAGTTATTAGAGTATAAAACTGCCACAGCTTATGTGTATATTTAGAGCAGCAGAGTACTCATAGTTCCTGCTCCTCTGTTGCTGTCTGCATACATTTAGAGTATGAACTCCACATCCATGGTCCAAATTATGCACCTTACAAAAACATGCTCATCATGACACACACCACACCTGTTTATTCCAAATGTCACGAATTGTACTTTGATCATAGATGATATTACAGCTAAAGGAACAATGGGAATATATGTATAGCATCTACAGCTCCCTGTGCCTTGTCCCAGTGTAATGTAGAGCTGCCTTGCGTTATGATGCTGAAATCAATATTCATGTGTTAAGAGACCAGAGTGTCAGAGCCAAGGTATTGTTTGTTCAGGGAAACCCAGCTAATCAAGAACACATTTCTCCAGTCACTGCTTCATGTACTGAATCCATGGGTTGATTTTTTTTGTTTTTCTTCTATAAAAAATCATTGAAGTTGCAGCATGAAACTATCACATTGCACTTGAGTGGGATGAAAATGACCATAAAACCGGTCCTTTAAACATGTATTTCAGCATGTGCAAGCATGCCTTAAAAAAAAGAATAAATAAATAAATTAAAAAGATGTCAACTTTAGCCTGACCTCCAAGCATGCGTTGATCTTAAGTTTGTTCGTAGGTAATTAAATTACAATATCAATGAACCTATGAAGTAGAATGGCAGATTGTAGGTGGCAGGTTCCCTGTTGGCCATGTTGATGAAAGACTTGTTAGAAAGATCTGCATTAATTACACTTACACTTACATAGTCTGGGGCAGTGGTTGAGGCACTAATTGATTGCCAGATCAAGCTCCCTCTCTACCAAGTTGCCGCGGTTGGGCCCCTGAGTACAGCCCTTAACCCTCAATTGCTCAAGGTATATTCAGTCACAGTTGTAAATTGCTTTGGATAAAACTGCTTTGAATAAAAGTGCTTTGGATAAAAGCGTCAGCAAAATGCAGTAAATGTAAAATGGTGTGCCTATTTGTGAGCATTATAATAACTGCTTGGGTTAAGGTATAAAGAAAGGGCTGATGGTGATGATGGGGTGACAAATACCCTGCAAACACAACCCTTTTGTTGCATTTTCCCAAATTCTAACAGTCTCTTTCAGTAAGAAGTCATAACCCAAACAACATATTCATGTCCGAAGATTATGAAATAACAAATAGCCCAAGCAAATCAATATTGTTCTCAGGCTCGTGTTCATAGTTCTTTTTTTAGAATACGTTATGTGCTGTAAATGGAAGGGTCTTTTCTTCCGCTTCATTGCCCTTTTTCTTGTCCTCTTGTAGCCACATCATGATACATTTACTACAAAATGAAGTAGTATAAAAAGGTACTACTGAAAATGAAGTAGTATAAAAAGGTACTACTGAAAATGAAGTAGTATAAAAAGGTAAATGTTCAATTTCAGGCCAAAGGCAACTAGTCTGAAATGCTTTCTCTCATCTTTATAGCACAGACTGTACAATAAGTTATTTTTGTCCACAAACAAATAAACTGAAAGCTTCCATGTAAAATCTGCCTCAAATAAAGCCATACAATCAAGCAGTGCTCAGCATTTATACAGAAAAAATACTGCCTGGTTTTGTGATATACAAGATATACTACCCCCCGACACACACACACACTGTTCATTAAGGGAACAGATTTGCAACACAGTTTTCTCAGCAGTGTGAAATACAACGGGGTCTTAAAAGGATGTAGCGCCATGCTAAACTTGCACAAGAACATATCAGTAAGCTACATACCATCAGTAGTAGAAAACAACAGAACACAATATCAGTTAGCTAACAACACAACATCAGTAAGCTAACAACACAACATAACATCAGTAAGCTAACAACACAACACAACATCAGTAAGCTAACAACACAACACAACATCAGTAAGCTAACAACACAACACAACATCAGTTAGAACTGATAGCTGCTAGGGCTTCTAGAGCCAAGGAACAGGGAAGAAATGTTGCTTGTGTTGTCAGTTAAGGTTCATACTGTCACAGAACCACTTACCATTTACTAGAATTGCAAATACATTTTCACTGTGGAATTCATTAAGTCATGCAGTGAGGATACTTTGTAAATGCTAAGTATCCTTCCCTAATGACGTCCTGTCAGAATCATGTTATTTTCAATCCTTTTCTGTTAGTGGCTTTTTGCCTTTAGTCTTGAATTCAGTAAGTGAAAGCCAGAACTAATAAGGATCAAGACGGGAGACTATATAGTCCTCACACACCCTGTAGCTGTTTCCATTGTTGTTTTGGGTCATGTTTTGGGTTCTGTGCTAGATGAAGCCAAAATAAAATGTTGGGAAGCTTTAAAATATTTTGTTTGTGCCAAAGGGAAAGAACGTAGTATGAGTGAGTGTCCATGACAGTTCCTGGACGCAGTATGAGTGAGTGTCCATGACAGTTCCTGGACGCAGTATGAGTGTGGAAAAAAAATCTGGATATGAATGAGAAACAGGAGCGATCATCACAGCATGACCCCAGGCCTTCATTTTAATCTTTATCTTCTAATCACAAAAAGAACAGAAAAAAGGAAAGTAGTAAACACAGATCAACAAAACACTGTCAAAGATGGCCTGAAGTACACACAACATATATGGAACGTTACTAAAATAGCAATTGAGATCTAAAATTGTTTGTGCTTCACACGGTAGCTTCTTCGTTAATACAGAGATGAATACAATTATTTACAATTATTTGGATACATATATTTTATCTTCCTGGTGTCATTTGGATAAGACTGGTGAAGAAACTCCTGCTGTAAGATCAGTTTGGAAACTGAGAAAACTCCTGCTGCTGAAGGTGCTAAGCTTTTTGATCTTTGAATGAGGGAGTGAAAGAAAGAGAGAGATAGATACAGAGAGATAGAGAAACAGAGAAAGAGAGAGAAATTCTACACAGTAATGTTTAAATTCATATATCCTCGAGAAACCTTACATGCTCATATGAAGACAACAAAGTTCTAAAATGTTATGTGGGCCTATAAATATATCAGCTGTACTCTCATACACTGTTCACATTTTCCATAGTCATCAATCAGGTGATACTTACAAATAGCAAAATGAAATTTAATATGTACATAACATCACAGTTTGGATCTCAGAATGATATAAACAGTACCACAAAAACAAAAAGTTTTTGCATTTACAAAGTATCCTCATTACATGACTTAATGAATTCCACAGTGAAAATGTATTTGCAGTTCTAGTTAATATCATGCCAGTGTTTCTGAATTCTGGATGGGATAATGCATAGCAAGGGCCCAGAAATGAGTCATCTTCTAGATTTGGTTTCATCCACAAAGATTTGAGCACATGGAATTAATTATTAGTGAAATCAAGTGGGTGATTTCATGGCAGGCCTTTACTTACTGGACCTGAACTAACAGCTGTATCCTGCACCACTAGACCTGAACTAACAGCTATGTCCTGCATCACTGGACTGCACCACTGGACCTGAGCTAACAGCTGTGTCCTGCACCACGGTCCTGCACCACTGGACCTGAACTAACAGCTCTGTCCTGCACCACTGGACCTGAACTAACAGCTCTGTCCTGCACCACTGTTACAGTGAGTATAGTATGATTTTGATTTTGTTTTCACAAAAGCTGACAAGTTATGACTATTTCAGACAATAGGGAGGCAATAATACCTCCCAAAATCTTAATCAATTAATTAAAGTCTGTTTACACACACAAGTCTCTCATCATTTGAGACATCCTTTGAGTTTCTTTGCGGTCAATCATTGAGGCAGCTATTTGGCAGTGCATGAAGTTCTGTCACACTCCAGTCAGCACCCAGCCAGGAGCATTACACACACAAGCATCAATCACATCTCCCAACCCCCTCTCTCCTCCCCCTCCTTCACCCACCTATTGATTCATTTCCCTCACCTGTCGCCTATCACCTCTCTCCTATTTAACCCTGCAAGAATCCGTCACCAGCGCTTCCCGTTGGCCTTTCCAGAGAATAACGTGTAGTCATCGTCTCCTCTGTCCTTGAAGACTGATCTGCATTGCTTGAATGCATTTTCTTTGTTTATTAATAAACCTTTACTCCTGCACTCACTCCTTGCTTCTCTGTTGCCATAATGCAACACTCTATATTTGGTCACTCAAAGGTCTGATGCTGAAGAGCAGGAGTGTGTGAATGTAAGATTCTGCCTGTGGTCTGTACCTCTGTGTCCTCACTGTCAGCCTATGAGCAATAGGCCAATTAACACATCGCCATGCTTATTATCCCAGAAGTGCAATTTGCCAATTTGCCAAATAAAAATTTAGTGTGGGTGGTTCTTGGAAAAAAAAAGGGATTTTATTTATTGATTTTACAGAAACCATTTAATCAAACAGTGCCTGCCACTGAATTTTTGGACCTGGTACATGCAATTGAATAACTCTCTTGAGATAGACCAGTCCACTTTCGCTTGGCCAGCCATTCATCCTGGCTCGTGAGACTCACTAGTGACTGCAACAGAGCAAGAATAGTCAAGCACCTCCAAACTTTGGTTTTGAACAAAATTCTTTTTTGCTTAGAGAGTTGTTTTGCTTCAACCACACAAGACCTTTCTGAATTAAATAGTCAACCCAAACAACACTAAAAAAAAATGACCAAACAACATTTATTTAGTTGAGACAGATCTCTCGCCACACAAAGACTGAGCTAAACAATGCAATATGTTTTATACTGTGTGAATGTTGTGTCTTTTCATTATGGGGCCACTTCTTGGGGTCACACATGGATGCCTTCAGCTGCACAATGCAGAGACCAAATAAAAGATTATATACACTCAAGTTGCCAAACCAGTTTGTATATTCTTGCAAACAACTACACAAGTGAATTGTTCTTCAGGCTCTTTTGAAAGAGCCTTTTGTGAATTTGAAGCAAATGAGCAGGTTTTTTTTTTTTGATCATGTCTTTTCTGGAATACTTGACATTAAACCACAGAACTTTGGTTGTTAAAGAAGAAATTCACACTGGTTTGAGAATGTCATATGCTGTGCAAACACTCTGGAAAGAGTCAAGAATTTGTATGGAAAATCTTTTGAATAACCACTTCGTAATTGCACAGAAATTGGATCAGTGCAGTGACACTCAATCGAGCATGTTTGCAGAGCTTTGTATTCACAAAATATAGTCTGTGAGACAATGTGCTTGAAGTACATAGATAACATTAACAATCCTCGAGAGGAGACATGAAAGGAAGACAAATTTTAAATGCCGTTAAATAACGTGTTCAATCACGTGTTGAGTCACTAGAATGCCATAGTTATCGGCTATACGATACTCATAAATCAAGTTTTATGAACCCTTTGTACTCATCTGAACTGCCATGATATTATTCCAACAAATAGTTCACTATGAAATAAAGCAATAGAAAGAAAGGCCAAAATCAGCCTAGGAATTTACATTTTTGTAGTTTCTGTAAGTGAGCAAAACAGAGCAGTATTTTAACCTGCCATGTGCTCAGTCAGTTGTGTACTTGTGTATTGACAGTAGGGGCAGTCATATTTTGCACTCCAAACACTAGTGTGGCTTACTGCAATCTTTGTGAAACACTCTTAATATCATATGTTGTTTTGTTTTTCTCGAGTAGAGTTGTGATGCTTGCACACTACACTCTTAGGAATGTAACTCTGGGAAAGTAAAATGCTGCAGTTGTGTGTCCTACTGCAGCAAACCCCAGTTATCTGAAGAAAGCATGTGCATTCTTCAGTGCCTCGTCCCCAGAGAGACTATGATCCCTCATGTGCCCTTAACCAACGATATCACTGCAGCTCTGAGAGAAGCCATGCAAGCTGAAGCATCGCGTGATCCAAGCGCCCCAGATTGATTACAGCTCGCTGGGCTGGAAAAACCAAGAACGAGAGCGAAGAAGTGCGATAAACAAAAACAGAGAGGAGTCTCGTATTGCTGCTAGTGTTGTGGCAATGTCAGAAGAGGAGAGTTGAGGCACACTGCTGCCTCGAGGCAGCTGCTGTGTTTTTCTCAGGGGATTGACCCTCACTCCAACGCCCTAGTAGAAAGTGTATCAGTTGGGTGGATGGCAGAGGGCCTGGCTGCAGAGTGAGACAACAGAAATAAGCTGTCACATCATCACTTACACAAGCTCCACTGTTCCCACTGCTGGTGCAAAGTTGATACTCAAAGCTGACAGAGCGCCTGGAAGACTGTGCAGTCAAGGCCAAGCTAAAGTCCATCATGGAAAATTGTGTATACTGTGGTAAAGATGGGAGGCTATTGGGATAGACCTCCTTACCAGGCCAAGCTACCAAGAGGCTTCCATTTCAGTATCATAAAATGGTGCTTATCCCATGAAAAATGTCTGTGCAAATGAGTTGCAAGATAAATTTGTGCAGGTGTCTAATGCTGTCAAGCCGGTGGTGGAAACTGTGGGTGTGGAATTTGACAAAGTGTTTGACAAAGAGAGACAGAGGCTGTCAGAGGTTGGACAGCTGCTGCTAGAGGAGCATGGAAGCAGAACCTACTCAGGCCAGGACAGTGTCACAGTAATTTGACACAAGAGAGCTCAGAGCTTGGGAGAGTTGGACAGTGTCAGGGGCCAAAGACTACGGTTGTTTACTGGGTTGATTAGTCTTTCAGAAGATGAACAAACCTTAACCTTGAACTCTGAATGGATCTAAATTTGTCATACCAAAAGTTATAGGATGATAGCCTGTTACAATGGAGGTCATCAGTTGAAACCTTTACCACTTTAAGTTACAGTTGAACCTATGGCACTTGAACTTTATACTTAATTTAAGAAACAATGGACTAACAGGCACCAGCTATAGGCATTATTTTTGTGTTAAAGCTTCCTTTGGTAAAAAGAGGAAAGGTGTTAGATAAAATCCGCAGTTGAAAACCAAGGACCAATTCACAGTATTGTTGCCAAGATCCTATCATGTAAAATTCTGAATAACGTTCAAAAGACTGACTTCACTGAAAACTCTACGATCGTGAAGGTAGTTATCCAAATGCCTAAACATGATGAAGCCTAATTAACAATGCCACAACGTCAATTTGACACTTTAGTAACAGTTTTGGCACCGTTCGCGTCGCGGATCCAGCCAGTGTTCTTTGACTTACGTCCAGGAAAGTTTAGCTCACATTTTATGTTGCCGTAGCAACTAACCTATCCTCATCATGAGCTCGATTTCTTTTGCCTCAGTTTATTGTTCATTGACAGGGAGATGCTACACTAACCACACGTCTACTTAATCAACGTCTAGCAAACGAAACTTTGATTGATAGCGGCACTCCTGAGATGCGCTCAAGGCAAACTATGAAGTAATTATATGAAAATGTATGAGACGAGCGTTATATAACGGGTGGAGCTTTGTTTTTGAGTATGTAGGTCAGTTTGAGAACAACATCTGTTCAGACAACGGATATGTAGGCCACAATAAAAGTCAGCGTGAATTACCTAAAATAATGGATTTAAGCCGCACACTATAATGGAGCACATGCACTTGCAGACTAAGCGATTCCAACTCAAGAGCGTTACTCCACACAACCAATGTAACTTTTGCCTAATATTTTGTGATCAAATTAAATAATCATTCCTTCTGATCGGCTAGTGTTGTATGTACACGAAACTAAATTACACACCTTCCTATGGCCTGCCTTCAAAGTAATGTAGATTTCCAGCAATACTACAGTGCCCTCTTTTGGATACTACCTCCATGCTGCTATACGCCCGTTACTCATTTTACTAAACACGTCTGCCTAACCCTGCCTTCTTTTATCGTATTTAGGTGCAGCCCATTCAAAGCACAGCACTGTTGCTGTCACAGTGGTTTGCGTGTAGGCACAGCAGTTCTCCTGAAGCGATCAGAACCACTGCTGTCTTAAAATGATCGGTACCCGGAAATGTTCAATCAACAGTGTTGCTGTGGTCAGAAACTAGCCATTAATGAAGTGTGTGTGCATGCCAGTTATACAAAGGTGATTTCATTAATACCTACATGGTTCTGATAAAGTATGTGGTGAGCATATATTCAAATATTATTACTGCTATCCTACTTTGTGCGGCAACAAGAAACAACAGATATTCCCCAAAAGAACTTTTATTATTTACTCCCTGCAGTATACGGAAAAGGCGCCATACCTTCTCCGATTCAGCAGTCGAGTACTGAAGTAGCATGAAGCAAAGTACATCTCCGATATGACATTACGAGTAATACCAATACCATGCACAAACAAACAAACAAACGAGCGCACCAGAGACATTACGGAACAAGAGCAGAAAAATGGCAAATGCGTGTCATGTCATTTCTAACATCTGGGCTTTCAAGTCTTTCCATTTTGTTCCTTGTTCTTTATCAGTTTATCTACTTTGAGATCTGTTTGATTCCTGATTTTCAGACGTTTTCTTTTAAAAGATTTAAATGTAATTGAAATCCAATTGACAATTTATTATGGCCAGTAACATAAACTGTTAAGTAAACGAGATGAAAAAGTGGTGCCAAGAACATTTGGTTTGCCACAGTACTTAGGTATTTTCTAGCTCTAGTAATGGTATTTATCTGTTACGTCCAAAAGGATCTCTATATTACAACTGGAAAACTGGAAGAAAATGGCATACATATATATTATTTCATCTTCCAAGCATAGAACTCTTATAATACAAAGGTCAATAATTTAACATGCTAGTACAAAAAATATTGTCTTCATTAAATAAATAAGCCACCTTCATGATAAAGTTCCAAATCAAGACTTGAAATCTGTTGTTTACAGTGTTGGCAAACCTTTTCTAAACCAGCTATTATGAAAAGAGATTCATCAGTGCACAATATGAGAAAATGGTTAACACAGTAAAGTGATACATACTGTAGAACTGTTAGATGCTGTGTTAAGAAAGAGGAAACAAAACCATTTTTACAGTGTATGAATAATATGTGCATGCAGCAGGAAGAACAGTCTCCACACAGGAAATAGTCATGGTCTTAATCAGTAGTCCCATCTGGCTTGATGATCTGATAGGTAATCAGGTATTCTGGATAAGCCTGGAAGGATCAATAAAAATGATGGTGTGAGAACGGAAGCAAGCCAAACTTTAAGCTTAACATAGTTTACATGCGTGCCTCGTTTTATTGATCAGTAATAATAGTGTAAACATAAGCTTGGTGTGTCTAGAACTAGACTAAATCACCCAGCTAAACTGTTGCTAAAAGTTGGGCTAGTGCTAAGAGTTTGAAACAGACAAAGAGGACAATGCAGTACCTGCTCTCCTCTGTAAATGACATACTCAGCCAGAGCGAGACCATTTACACTGGGCCGTCCAGATACTGAATGGTGTCCCGGTGGGGAATGGGCCATCTTCATGGCGCTAAACTGCAGGAAGGACTTTCCCAGAGTCACACGGCAGAACAGCAGGTGCCTGGAGCAGCGAGGAGGTGAACGCTCAACACACTATCCAACCACAGTAATACTCCAGTAATACTCTTTAGCCAGATTGGGAATTTTCATATGAAAAGGTCTAAGGCGACCTGGAAAACTGTTGCTTTTTTGCTTTATTAAGGGAGAAGTTCAAGCGCTGACTTGGATCGTGCTAATGCACAATAGCAAACACAGAGCAGCATCTCACCTCTGGCACATGTAGCACGACCTGTCCTTGTGAAGGGGACACCCAGTGCCTCCTCCTATGCCATAAACATACTGGTTGCTCTTGGAGGAGTTTTCAGCAAAGTAGATTCCAGCCCCAAACATTCCTCCAATATAGGCGTGCCTCTCGTCAAAGCCCTTGTGAATGATTGCGTTCACGAATGGTGAACCTGCGCAACCACACACAGGCCATGTCTAGATGCTTCCAAACCAGGCCCTGGAAAACATTCACTAAACATACTTAACAAGCTTTGTGAATCACTCACCGTGGAATAGCATCCGCTCGTTGGGGTGGCTGTGGTTCTCCTCAGACACCTCCTTTCTGCGGTGGGTGTATCTCTCCCATAGCTTCCTATTACACACCTTCTGGATCTACAAATAAAGCAAGGATGTGCTCAGATTTTGTACCAGGCAGGCATTCATGAACATCTTACATGTAAGTGAAGCTTTATCTTCACCTCAGTAATGAGTCATTTTAATGACACAATTTTACCTTCACAATGTTATATCTGTTGAAAATGCCCCCAGCATGGCCACCATCTCTGTGTTCTCTTATTGTACTTTGCATCTGTTTACAGATAGTACACATGATAATGAAACGAGTTAGGTTCATCTTTGACTGGCCAAAGCACTTCACCTTCAAAGCACTTTATCTTCTTTTGTCACTTAGAAAACACACACACAAACGAACACGCATACAAAATGTACCTCCTCTTCAACAGACTGAAATTCCTTGTCATCTGAGGACAAATCAATTAATATAGTACCACTGTTGGTCGTGTTCAAAGTCAAGTATGGGTTCAAGCCTAAATCGAACCGAGAAGAAACATGTTCAATTAATTAATCCGTACAATCTTGAAACACAACAAAAATCCCTCCTCTGAGCCAAAATAGGTCTGACGTTAATTTGAATTCTCACAGGACTGTATGAACAAAGTAACTAAAAGTGTAGAGACAATACAATGCATTTATTATTATGAAAACATTAAACAATGGAAGCTTGGGACCAAGAGCAGCACTTACTTTGAGGTCCACTAACGAGCCTCTCTACCCCTCTGATGATCTTATGCCTGTGACCATAAGCGTTGATGCCAATCTCCTTCAGCTCTTTGTGCCCCATTTCCACAAGGACATCCAGAGTTATCTTTAAACATACCCACAAATTAACAAAGTCACATCAGACAGAGGAGAAACAGTATATATACTTATGTGAGGGTGAGTCAAACAGTATACACACGCAGGTTATATTAGAACTTAGATAAAACAGCCAGAGGGCGGATAATTTTGACTCACCCTTGTATACTACAACTAAACACATTTTTATATATTCACACTTCTGGACATGTTCTTAATTAAGTTGTGAATTATACTCACGTGGTACAACACAAATCACTGTGAACACTCTTTGCTATCTATCACATTTGGTTTTGCCTTTTCTCCTTTGGTAATCAAGCCCTGACAAGTCTCTAAATTCAACTCTGATTATTGATTTCAAACAAAGCAGTTCTTTGCCCGATTTTAAGCTGTGGTAGTAAGAAAAGCAGAAGGTTTAAGCACCTGTTCTCTGTCAAAGATCTCCAGAAGATGTTCCAGACCAAGTTTATGAAGGATCCGACTAATACTCAGTCCAACACCAATTCCTGGAACAAGAGAAGGTCACTTTTACCATGGCAGACATGTATGGGTGTTTCAAGCAAAGAACCACCACGAACCGAACCAATTACAGTTACAACGAGCCTGACAGACTCACCCTCCTCAGTCTTCTCCAGCCCTACAGCACCCTCGGCCCCAGAGGGTCCGAGCAGCTCAGGGAAGGCCCCAGCCTGAGTGTCCAAGCTGGACGTGGATGAGTGGGCCATGGAGCTGGAGGAGAGGGCAGAAGACACCACACCACTGGAGGATGACACGCTGATGACCTGCGGTTTGTAACACGCTGGTAGTGCAGATGGGGGCATGGCTGCGGTCAGCAAGGCACGGACATCATCAGCCTAGTGAGGTAACACAGCAACAAGAGGTGAAGGTGGTGAGCTCAGGGGGATGCAATGAGTGGATGTGCTACATTACATTTAATGCTACATATTTAACACAAAGCACCATGACTCAAGCTGGGCTCACTGGGGCAAAACACATATCCACTGGTTTTATGTGCAGAAATCCAACTCTGAAGACTCTGAGGACAGTGAGCACGGGTACACTGAGCCGATGAGACACGAGATGAATGAGTAAATGAAACACTACACAAAGCACGGACAGACGGAGAACGAGCAGGCTTAGTCACACGTATCCACCTAGTCATGTTATTGCAGGCCTTTCAAAGGATTTTTTCCAGTCATGTTTCAGTGAAGGGCAGAATGCAACATGCTCTCAGGCAGAACTCTTCAGATCTTCATATGAGGAACCCATGCAAAGTACAGTAAAGATACAATAAGTATCCAAAAAATGTTGGAACTTAATGACTCACACAGGCTTTCTGTTCTATCACATTTGGTCTTCAATTACAACTTTAGTTACTCTGATAGGACAAGCCAAGAGTCTTGCAGGGACTTAACAAGCCTTATGGCACCTTAACAAGTAGCTTATTGCACCTTTAAACTGTAACGGAACCAGGAGGCAGAAATGAATGAGGCAGCCAACGGGGGAGTATGTCAGGAGGCGTGATGGGACACCGTGCCGACCGCGGAGCTGACACAGAGGGGAGAGGCCTCTGCTGGGGGTGTACCGTGACGAGGTCCAGCGGCGACTGGCCTTCCTGATTGCGGAGCGCGGGGTCGGCGCCGTGTGCCAGTAGCAGGGCGCACAGCTGGGTCCTCCCCTTCTGTGCAGCCTCATGCAGCGGGGTGAAAGCCCACTTGTCGGTGGCGTTGACACACGCGTTGTATTTGATGAGCAAAGCAGCCACATCCACGTGCTGCCAACGAGACACACGCCTTCGCTCTCGCATTCCATTTCCTGGCCTTTGTGCGGGATTGTGGGTTTATAAATCATACGTGTATGGCTGACTCAGGCCTGCCGATGCTTTCCCTCTCATATGCTTATTGCAAACACAGACAAATGAACCCACACAGTCCACAGATTTGCTACAGAATAGCTGGAGGTAGGGTGAATAATGCTGGTGAAATACTGACCTCTGAGGAAGAAAATGGTTAAGTGTTATCAAATGTAACTCAATGTAATGAAGAAAGAAAACTCATTGTTAAGATTCAAGGACCGTGTTTAAACCTGGTGGTTTAATGAGGTTAGGATGTGGATTAAAGGACCGTGTTTAAACCTGGTGGTTTAATGAGGCTAGGATGTGGATTAAAGGACTGTGTTTAAACCTGGTGGTTTAATGAGGCTAGGATGTGGATTCAAGGACCGTGTTTAAACCTGGTGGTTTAATGAGGCTAGGATGTGGATTCAAGGACCGTGTTTAAACCTGGTGGTTTAATGAGGC
>JAOXYF010000012.1:231436-244934 GCA_028565775.1 Sternarchorhynchus goeldii
TAGGATGTGGATTCAAGGACTGTGTTTAAACCTGGTGGTTTAATGAGGCTAGGATGTGGATTGCCCTCCTAATTAGATTTTAACCACATGCACTTACACTTGTCAGTCCAAAGTGCCTTCGGTAAGTAACTTTGAAATCCAGTTGCTGTGAAAATGATGCTTGGTGTTGTGCATGGTGTTAGAAGAAAGTACTAACTCCAGCAACCGATGTTACAGAGAAATAAGTAACACAGCACTGACCCTGGAGGCTGCTGGAGCAAATGCCATAGTGGTCCACAGATCTATTTGGTTGTGAGTATAGAGTGAAGGCTGACCTCCCCCTGCCCCTCCCCCTCAACCCCACTCCTCCCTCGTGCATTCAGTGTTTCATGAGCGGTGGTTTTTCACCAAGGCCTTTTAAGGACAGACCTCAGGCCCTTGAGAGTGAGGAGACTTTGGGCTTCGACAGAGACTGTGACTGGCTCTCCTGACTTCCAAACAGTGATAATGATCAAAGCAATCCACTGGGCTTTCATTTTTAAAAGCCTCTTGTATTGTTATACAAGACAAGGGCTGTTGTCCAGCAGAAACACTTTAGTCATCGCCAATTGTTATCATTCAGGTCTCATGAATGACAGACTAAATTAAAGATCTTGAAATTAGCTAAAACACATGAATGTATAAACCTGGCCCTAGGATAGTAAGGATGAAATAATGTTTTCAAAGAAAAAAAAAAAGAATTTCTAGGTTCTAGGTATAGCTAGTGCATGTACCATGCGGGTTGCCGGTGTAAATGTGTTGAACAGAGACTCACCCCGTACGATGCAGCGTTGTGGAGGGGGATGAGTCCTCCTTTGTCCTGCGAGTTCACCTCTGCTCCATGCTGCAGTAGGTACTCAGCCACTTCCAGGTTATTATAGCCCGCTGATACACACCAACACAACATAAAGCACTGGTTTCCAGCCCTTCTCAGTATAGTCTTCTTAAAAGAAGCAAACAATAACAACCGAGCGTTTTGACGAAAACAAATACATAAAATGCACGTTTTTATCCCTGAACACATTTTGCTACGCACACTGCGTCCTTTGTGCGCTCACCGGCCAGGTGCAGCGGTGTGGAGTGCCGCCCTTGCGAGTCCCTACAGTTCACGTTGCGGGGGCTACACAGCTTCCTGACACGTGCCAGGCAGCCTTTCTTGGCAGCATCCAAGAGGGCGGTGTCACCCCTCAGCAGGTCCTGGATGTCCGTGTCACCCTCCTTGACCAGGTCGAGGGGAGTGTTGCCATCCCGGTTCTTTCTGGCGGGGTCCGCGCCGTGCTGCGGACAACATCGGCGGCGTTTGAGCGTTTTTTTTGGTCCGAACGTTCGGAGCGGGTTTTTGGAGCGAGGCGGGTGGAGCGATTCGTACCTGAAGCAGCAGCTTGCAAATCTCATACTTGCCCTTGGCGGCGGCCTCGTGCAGTGGGGTGAACTTCCACAGGTCGGCGACGTTGATCACTGCGCCATGGATAACCAGAAGCTCAGCCACTTCGTAGTGGCCGTAAGAACAGGCGTTATGCAGTGGGACTAAACCTCTAAAGGAAATGCAAAGCAAAAATCCAACACCTGATAAATCACTTTCTTCCTTGTTCACCATTCTCGCTAAAAACAAGCATGAGTGAAGACAGAAAGAGTGATGAGTTTGCTCAGTGGCGGAGTTACAGATGGAGCCCCCACCCTTTGTCTTTAGCATGTACGTCAGCCCCGTGCTGGAGTAGATACTCCACCACGGCCACGCGATTGTAGCCAGCTGCAAAGTGGAGTGGTGTAGACTGACGGCCTTCCACATCCCTGCAGTTCACATTCTGGAGTGTGCAGAGCTTCTGCACACAAAAACAACATTTGACATGATCTCAGTGTAGCTGTACTCACAACGTATTACTTTTTGTCTTAACCAGCCAATCATTATGACCATTACGATTATAAAGCGAGACATATAACGCAAGCCATTTCCTCCTCACCATACACAGTTTACTGCATCTCTGCTGTCATGGAGGGGAGTGTTTGTTTGGAGTAAATAATGGCTCCCCATTTACCTTTACAGTCTCCAGGTCTCCTGATTTGGAAGCCTCCAGGAGCTGCCTGTCTGTCTCCAGGTTCCCTATTAGCACTTCTAGCAGAGAAGAGCCCACTTACATAAAGCACTAGAAGCCACTGACTGTTCTAGAACATCAGTTAAGCTCTAAATTTCATGCAAATGTGAAAATACTTTAGCAAGTGTTCCTTTTTTTTTACTTATATACCTATTTTACCTATAAGCAGGAGTCAATATTTTTGTATTTTCCATTACATTTTCTTCCCTTTCACTTGATTCATAGTATACTTTTCATAGTCATGTAACTTCAGCGGAGGGAGCGGAGGTGGAGCGCTCACCCTGCATGGTCTGCTGCATGCTCTCACTGGCCAGTTGTGGGGGCAGGAACTCCTGCAGCGAGGTGACGAGCGTCTCGCCGCAGCCGGCCCTGAGCAGCCGGCAGCTCTGCAGGTGTCCGCGCTGGGCGGCCCGGTGGAGCGGCGTCAGCCCCTGGCTGTCCAAGGCATTCACCTGCACGCAGGGAACGGCAGACGCTCAGTTCCAGCGGGGTAAAGAGACACGCTCAGACCCTCCCGTCCTTGGGTGCGCAACGCTTACTTTGGCCTCGTGCTTCATGAGGGCCTCGATGACATCATTGTGGGACTTCTCAGCAGCTAGGTGCAATGGGGTCAGGAGCCTGTGATGAAACAGGAAGTGTGTATTTTAAAGAGTATGACATCTACATACAGAGTATGACGTCTGTGCCTCTAAGCTGAAGTCTGTGCCTCTAAGGTAAAGTCTATGGCCATGTAAAAAGAAGTCTGTGGCTCTGAGAAGTCAGTGGCTCAGTAATGAGAAGTCGGTGGCTCAGTAATGAGAAGTCGGTGGCTCACTCTTTAGTCTTCTCGTTCACACTTGCGCCTTTCCTCAGCAGAATCTCACACACTTGCTTCCTCTTGGGATAGCCGGACGCAGAGGCACAGTGCTGCGTGAATCATGGACACACCACAACAAACTTCCATCAAAGCTCAGCTCTTAAAAAGTTCTTCTAAACGTGTTCAGTGATTAACATTCTTCCGGTGTGTACCAGGGCTGTCTCGTGGGTCTGGGGGTGTTTGAAATGGATGGTCTCCAGAGAGAGGTGCTTTTTGACACGGACAGGGTCTGCCTCACGAGACGCCTGCAGCAAAGAGTGTCCTCGAAACTCATCTGTAGGAAGCATTTTCACAGTTACAAAGAGGTGTTTAATCTTGAAAGGCCAGAATACTCCCTGATGTGTGTTTTTGGTCCCTGATCACACATAACCCAATAGAAAAAGTATAAAAGCCAAAATATGATCACAAAGACAAACAGAAGGATCATGTGCTAACAAGGCTAAATTAGGCTAGATTCAAATATGCAGGAACCAATAAGCACGATCTTACAAAACACTAGCAATCTGCAGTCAGCTGCCATAGCGTATAATTTGTAATCTCTGCTCAAACTCATCCTTCAACTTCTGTAGTGATGCGAGGTCTTACAGGCCAGGCGCTCTTTCAGTAGGACAGTGGGAGCCAGGTCCATGGCACTCTTGTTGTGGCAGTTCAGGATGGTGGGGTCAGCTCCGTGACTCAGCAGGAGGGAGCAGACCTCCACGCGGTTCTTAGATGCGGCCTCGTGCAGGGGAGTGAACTGCCACAGGTCCATCGCGTTAACACAGGCTCCGTGCTGGATAAGAACACACATGAAGAAATAAATGTACAGGACTGACTGTAACTCCAGATATGACTGGCAGCAGAAAAAAAAAACTGGAATGTGTTTGCTTAAAGTTTTGCTCTGAGTAAATATTTTCTGGGCTTGGAGTAATTAACTATTAATTCTACCTATTAATTCAGTTAGCGTTTTAACTCTCAAGGCTCTGGAGCAAAAAAAAACAAAAACAAAAAAAAAAACCTACCTTCACAAGCAATTTAGTGACTTCATAATGGCCATAAGAGCAGGCATTATGGAGAGGCACTAGATCACTGAGATACAAAAAAGAGAGAAAAACACAGTTTGTCAAGTCCAGTAGCGATGGACGGAGATGACCGCAGTAGCTGGGAGGGCCACACTGCCATACCCTTTGTCTTTAGCATGGACGTCAGCTCCGTGCTGTAACAACAGCTGCACTGTCTTCACCCGGTTGTAGCCTGCGGCCAGATGCAGAGGGGTCGACTGAAGCCAGGCAACAAAAAAAAAACAGCATAGTTTAAAAACTCCATGGGCGCAGTTCCTCCACCCACCTTGAAGGGGCGCTTCACCCAAAACGATGACTGCAAAGCACCAAAGCACTTTGCTTTTGCAACAATAACAACAACGCTTTTATTCCTAATGCAAATGTATTTGAATATTGATTTCAGGTGTGACTATAAAGGTCTATAACATAACAGGAACCAGAGGGACCTTTCATGCTTGAAGTCTGCTTTGTCGGTTTAGATTACCTTTCTTCCATCACTGGCGTGACAGTTCACATTTAAGGGAGTGAGGAGACCCATCAGCTTCTCCTCGTTTCCACTCCTACAGCAACAGGAAACACGCATCAGTCGGTTTACTGAAAGCTCAGAGCCACTCTTACAGGCAACTGAGTGGATCTGGTAATGGGGTTTATTGAACTCATGCTCAGGTCAGAACAGAAATCCTTTCAAAGCCACACTGAGACGACATCACGGTACCTTGCGCTCTCGAGAAGTTCCTCTTTTCTGTACTCCCCTACGAGTGAAACATGATGAGTTTCGTTTTGTGTAAAGCACAGTATACGAGTGAAAAATTCGCGTTCTAAGACCAGCGCAATGATGAGCATACCGACGCCTTGTGGGCAAGGACCGTTTCAGTACAGAATCTTGACCGCTTTTTTGTTTGTTTGTTTTTTTTGCATGCTCAACAGTACGTGCTGTTCCCATCGCTTGCTGTAAGTGCCAGCCGCGAATCTGTAAAAGAGAGGTGAAGAGAGCTTCATACCGGTCAGCACGGCCTTAGTGGAGGGCTCAGCCAGGTCCAGCGCCGTCCTGCCGTCCGTGTTACGGATGCTTGGCTCAGCCCCATGCTGCAGTAATGCTGCCACATCACAGCGACAAAGCGTCAGCTTAGACAGGCCGGCAAGAAACGCCCTGCCAAGCGCACGTATCCGCTAAGATTGCACACGTTGAAGAAGCACTTCACTCGCGAATACTAACAAGAAGTATAAACAAAGCACGATTCGTTACAACGATCGCATTCACTCGACGCTAGATAGTTCCCTACAAGCTTTAGTATAGTAGTTTATTTAACATTTTGGGGGACACAGGAACATTCCCACTTTTGTTTTAATGTATAGAGGGGGCCTGTGGGGAATGCGACGTTGTCGCGTTTTACCGATGCAGACGTCGATTTTGCCCTTGATAGCAGCCTCGTGAAGAGGGGTGTAATTCCAGTTGTCTCGAGAGTTGGCATCTGCTCCGTGGAGAAGAAGCAGACTCACGACTTCAGCATGACCAAACGAGCAAGCGTTGTGAAGAGAGATGAGGCCTCCATCATCCCGCGCGTGCACGTTAGCCCCATGCTGCAGGAGGTAATCCACCACATCTCTACGGCCGAATCCTGTGACACGCAGATGAAGACCAACAAATGAGGCACTGCATACTGAGGTTTAATCTAATTTGACTAATTATAATACATATTATATATAGGTACTGTGTAGTTTATTCATAGGTTAAATACATTGGAGACAAAGCAGTTAATTGATAAGTTGAGAGCAATAAAAGAGCAATGCAAACGCCTGCAATAAATCATTCAATCAGTAGACTATCTAGAAAACACATGCCAAGTCGCCTAAAATATATACACAGTTAATAAAATTTAAACAAATAATAATAATAATAATAATAATAATGGAAACAGAATCTGTGAAATGCCACTGCCAATCAGATGACAGCAGCAAATCTAGCTATAAAATTCTTATTATTGATACTGACGCAAACAATACATCAAGCTGTAAAAAGGACAATGCCGGGATGGATATATGTGAATTCAACATGAATAACTCCATTACAGAGCAGTCTACTATAACGAGCTAACAACCAAAAGAAAGGATAAAAAAAAGAAGATCGCAAAACAGAGTCGGTAATGCCAATATTCAGTATTCAAGCCGAGTTACTACTTAAAAAGAGGAATCTTATACTGCGTTATCACTCATATTTCTTACTCGAACATAACTGTTTAATACGGTTATCCTGGAGTGAAAAGCGCTTTTCTCTTGCACAGCTGTTAAAACTATTCAAGGAGTGGTTTTTATGAACAGTCTCTGAATAGTCTATGATGGTATTGGTTACAATGCTTTACACTTACCAGCGGCAAAATGAAGAGGGGTAGATTTTCTACCCGCGGTGTCTCTGCTGTTTACATTATCCGCGTTAAGTAGCTTCTTCACCCGCTCCAGGTCTCCGTTCCGACAGGCCTCGAACAACTCCCTGCTCGGCTCGTTAGTCCCGGATGTTTCCATTATAGGGGATACGGTGCCGCCACCCATGCCGGATACCCCCGTGAACCGTCGGACAGACATTGATTCTGTGCGCCTCAGAAAGCTAGAGGCTACCAATGTAAAATATGGAATGCGTGCGGACCACAAAGCCTTGACATCGAAGCTGAACGGAAGTTCCCCAGTGCTACCTCCTTTTTATAAGAATCATTTCAAACCGAATGGTTTAGCTTGCGTTTGCTTAGATACCCCAATGTTCAAGCTGTGAATATGTTCTTCGTTACGCAATGGACAGTAGTATTCACTGCACATTCTATGGTTCGTCGTGAACTAGCGTTCATGTGTTACAACAGTACTACCGTTATCTAGCTAAGCACGCACACATAGCGTTATATCTTAGAATCTTCATATTTGAAACATATGGAAATTCAGTACATGAGTAAAACACCTTCGTCCTACCTCACAGTGCGGTTCCTCTGCTCTTCTCCAAACAGCTTCAAATCGCTTTACATTACATTACGGCATGCTGCTGCCACCTACAGAGCCCTGAGCCTCTGACAGAGGAGCTTCTATCAACAATCATTAGAGGACAGCAGTAAAATGCCATAATGTACCTATAAAAAAATAATAAACTACAATAACTCTCTATAGACTTTTACAAGCAGACTATTGTCCTAGGTTTTGAAATTGTGACTAGGTTACAAATCTCTGTTATATGTAAAACAGTTTGCTTGTTTGTAGATATAGCAAGTTTATAGTGTGAGAAAAAGTGAATTAATGAACAAGAATGATTTTTAAAAAATATTACAGAAACATCTTTTATAAAAACTGTTGACTGAATAATTATTACATTATTATACTAAGGATCACCTTAGTACCTAACTGGAATTTTCCAGTCTTTTATTAAACGAGTTGTAAAATGAGTCATAAACCTTGTCATTTCCATACATATTTAATACATAAAAGATATTTTATGGTGCATTTTCTTCCATATAGGTACAATATGTTTTAGTGTAACAAAGTGAATACTAGTTGAGTTAGAAATCACATAATTAGATCTGACAGGCGCCACTGTATAGCATCATCGTAAATATGCTACTAGAAAGTAAGTTATAGCATATTTACAATTAACTTAAATTTACAATTAAGAATGGTTGAGTTAGAGTCTCACCACAGTAAACATACATTCTATGATATTTAGCTTCTATTAGTGTTGATTAAAGGCCTCAGCTTCCTTGTGGGTACTTTAATAATAAGCATTCTAGCTTGTACGGTAAACAATAAACTTTGTTCTCCTCCTGACAGTTCCTTAAAGGATGGTTTAAACATTCAAAATGGTGGTGGTGGAGGAGGAGGTGGAGGAATGTGACCTTTTCCAGGAGGAGGAGGAGGAGGTGGTGGTGGTGGTGGAGGAGGAGGTGTTATAGAAGTGTTTTGTGGTGGAGGTGGTGGTGGTGGTGGAGGCAGTGATGAGCCTTTAAAGGCAGCGCTGGGTGTAGGAGGAGGAGGTGCTATAGAAGTGCTTTGTGGAGGTGGGGGTGGTGGTGGAGGCAGTGATGAGCCTTTAAAGGCAGAGCTAGGTGTAGGAGGAGGAGGTGGAGGAAGGCCTCCAAGACCACTATCTGAGCGAGGTGGTGGAGGAGGAGGAACATGACCCCGTACAGTCCTATGAGAAGGAAAGGGAGAAGGAGTAAGGGCCATGGCAGAATTTTGGGGAGGTGGGGGTGATGGTGGTAAAGACCAGCCTCCAAGGCTGGGTGGTGGTGGAGGAGGAGGGGGTGGTGAAGCAGTCATTGAATTGCTCACAGGATGTGGGGGAGAGGGAGAAGGAGGTGGGGGGAGATCCATGAACTCCACTTGGGGAGTTGGGGGTGGTGGTAAAAATAAGTCTGTAAAAGCAGGGTCAGAGGGAGGAAGTGGATTTGGAGAAGATGTTTCTGATGGTGGAGGCTGAAGGCCTTCAATATTGACATCTAGGGAAGGTGGAGGAGGTGGTGTTATATCAGTGTAGAAACTCAAAGGTTGAGGTAGGGAGGAGATTGGTGTGGCAGAAGTAGGAGGCTGAGGAGAAGCACCTGCTTGAGGTGCTGTAGTTCTAAAGCCTGCCCAGTTAGGAACTGATGGGGGTGGAACAGCAATGCCTGCACTGGCCCTAAGAAAGAGATGGAAGAAGAGGTAAACCTCATGTGCATATAACATACTGGACAATGTAAATGACAGATTTGCAGGAGATATTCCTCATGGACACATCTAGCATGTTCAGAGTCATAAACTCATTATGATTCAAGATTCAAATTCAAAGTGCTTTTTAGGACAACATTCATTGTTATTCATGACACAGATTGAATACTTCAGGGATGCCCAACTCCAATTCGGTGACTTCCCTGCTCAAACACACCTGCTTCAACTCTGTTAATTATCAGCGTTATTGTTTGGTGTGTTAAAGAGGAGAAACCAAAACCATATAGGCCTCCTCAAATAGTATCAGCTTTCCTCTTTTCACTGCTGAGATCATTAAAAAGCTATGCTATCACTGTGCTTGTGCACTCTGGATTGATTCTGTTCTGCAGGCCTCTTTCTCCACAAACAACTTTCCAAAATAACTTTTTTTGTGGGCGGGAACTAATTTCCACCTCCAGATCCTGTGTCTCTTGTGGAGTCAAGTCTCAGTTTCCTAGCTGGAGCTGCTGCCTGTTGTCATTGTGGACAAAGAGATCCGGGATAATACAGCAAGTGAGGAGGCTCCTCTCAAAGTGGACAGCTTCAGTAACATCATTTTTTTCCCCAATCTTCATGGGGAACCCTAAGCCTTGCTGTCTGTACCTGTCTGTGCCCCGAACTCCAAGGCCAACTTGGTCCCCATTGCCCTACTAGTCTCATTTTTCTGTCATGACCTTTGGCCCCCCAGCACCAGGGCATCCTCTGCTTCTTACTTCCTCCTCTACTGCTTCCACAGGCCCCATTATTCCTGAGATGGCTTGTGTGCCTCCTGATACTGTGGCCTGATATTATGTGTATCACCCTGGTCTCAGTCCCCAACAACAAGCAGTTTGTGCTCATGGAGGATTCGCCACAGACTCTGGCTGCTTTACTATCTGCCTTTGTTTCTAGCCCTGCTGCCCATTTTGACGATGCCTCCATGGAATAGCCATGAAAGAAATCCTAAAATAAACTACTGACTGTGTCTCCTATTACACATGGAGGATAGCTAGCCATTGTTCTTGCACTGAGCACTTTATCACCTTTAGCACCAGGTTAATCATCACTCCAATTTTATGTGAATCCAATTTTAGCAGCTCTACATACCCAAATAAGTACACCCCTTCTTGACTGCTTGGTTGTTGAACAGTTGTGTTCATTTCAGCCTGTTTCTTCTGTGCCTAAAGCAGAAAGTGACAAGAAATTAAGTGTCCATCGCCAGAACAAGGCTACTGCCAGAATACCAAAGATGATGATGGGTTCAGAAAATCAACATTCATGAAATATATATCAGAATCTGCAATATAAAACAATGAATTGCATTTTTAATTGGCTATGAAGAATCTACAGTCTCACAGACTTTCATACTGACATATTTACATCAAATTTAGTTCGTTATTCAATTCATAGTTTCAAAAAAAGAAAAATGAAGAGACAGATTCATGCATACAGCTTTGTTCACATCCCAGCATCCATGTCCCAGTGAGTCCAGACTGTCGTAGGATATTGGAACACGCTCATACTCAAGGATGGGATCTTGGATGGTTTGAGGAGGAACCATCTTCTCAGTGCTGGGTATTTTGCATGCTGAAGTCAGCAAACCAATCTCCTGTCGTGCTACTTTCTCCTTGTATATATCCACTGTCTAAGTAAGATTAACATTGTCTGTGTGAGAACATAGTTTTATATTCTACTATATTTGAGAATTGTGTAACTCCATCCAAAACACCAAAGACAACAGTAAGATATTCCAATAGGATAATAGGACATTACATTTTCTTCAAAGTAGCCTCCTCACTGAAGCCTACCATCGTTAGGAGATTCACTGAGGATTCCATCTGTTTGAGTTGAATAGTTTGGGTGTCCAGTAGTTTCAACACACTTGTTGCCAGTGTGTTGATCTGGTAGGCAACGCTGGCCAGGGCCTGGGTGGTGAGGGCTTTGGATTCCTCCACTGCTTTTCTAGTGTCTTCCACCTATTGTACATGCATATTGTTGTATTATTATACACCCCCTCTGGTCAACTACTAAACAAAGCCAGCTGTATTGTAAAGGACCCCACCCATCCTGCACATAATCTGTTCTCACTGCAGCCCTCTGAAAAAAGATACAGAACAATTAGCTTAAACTAGCAAACTAAAAAATGGTTTCTTTACACATGCTGTCAAATGCGTAAGTCCCTTACCCCCCCCCCCCTTTCCTAAGCTTGAGATGATTTCAGCTGCACTGTATATTATTTTGCATGTTATATCTGTGTATTCTACCTCACTGTATGTAATCCTTCCATGTATATTTCTATTTATGTTCTGTTGTTAATTGCAGGCGTGCTAAATGGTTTTTCTTTGTTTTAAACAATACAAATAAAGATCAGTTCACGTAAATTATGGGCTGATATTATATGATCATGTTTATGGCCATATGGTGGTCTCTTCATGGTAAAGCTTTGATGTTGTCATATTTTCACAATTTACTTCTATTGGTTTCACACAAAAAAGGGTGCAGTTGCTAATTCTTCTTAGTAACTAAATATGTCTCTCTTTCAACTCACTTTCGAGTGTTGCTATTTGATTTTAGATTAAAGGTACCACAAAAAGTAAAGAATACTAAAGAATAATAAGAATATACATAAAACCATTATTTCCCCTGATAAATGCTGTTATTCTTATCATTTTATTGCTTCAAAAATATTGATTTTGTGATTAGTTTGCCATCTGGAGTTGACCAGAGGAAGACAGGTTCCCCTTGTCAGTTTAGTTCCTCTCAGGGTTTCTTTCACTAGCTTAGAGAGTTATTTCTTGGCACTGTCTACTTTGGCTTGCTAATAAGAGAATTAGATTCAGTTTTTCTGTAAAGCTGAGTTCTTTCTATAAAGCTGCTTTGTGACACATCCGTTATAAAAAATGTATATACAAATAAATTATGAATAGAAATTATTACTTGATAATTATTTCTCTGAAGCAATACTTCGGTATGATGTTTTTCCCTTAGCATTAACAAGACTGATATTATAACCTCACAATTTTAATCATTTGCATATTTCTAAAGTACTATAGTGCTGCAAAAGTACTATAATTTTCAAGAGATAAATCGCACTACATCAGAATTTAAAGTCTTACGTCATTTCAGTTATGTATCAAAGACTTGCGACATTCAGATATGTATGAAAGTCTTACGACATTTCAGATATGTATTAAAGACGATATGGCATGCAACCTTAAGGGTAACTCGCACGGGAGATAAACATGTTTGGAACAGTAGTACCTCAACAATGCCATGCCCTGGGCAGGCCTGCAAAGTCTCTTCCCTCCCATGCTCTGTTCGGACTTGTACACCATCAGTACAAACAACGCAGAGGTGGGGGAGTAGAAAATATGTCTGGAGGCAAAACTCTTAAAGGAGCCTATTATTGTATTACACAGTCTTTCAATTTCGTTTACACCTCTTTTTTTAGCAAGTACAATTTAACATTTAATAACAGAGAGCATTTAGTTGGTGCGTAATCTTAAATTCTTATTTCAGTCATCCTGAAGTCTCCACTGTTATGCCGAACTTTATCGTTAACAAAAGCACGGTAGCTGGTATATTAGAACAGCACAGCACACAGACACAATATATCTAATATTTACGTACAAAAAAGTCTTACATTTAGGTAGTTCTTTTCACAGTAGTCGGCCACCTTGTTGAGATTACTATGGTTGTCAAGGAGGGCTTTCCTAGCAGCTGGTGCCTCTTCAAAAATCTTTTCTGTGTTCTCTGTTTCACTGTCCTTCATTGTGGATTGTTCCAGTAACTTGGGAGAAGAGGAGTAAAAGCGTAGGAAGTGGCTGTTCTCGCTCGACACAGGTAAAGAGGATACAGGTGGGCTATCCAGCGATGGAAATAGTATAACATGTGCTTACTTGTTTAGAGAGGGTTGCAAAAGCGCGCTTCATACGTAGGCAATTGTTGCTTATAGTAAGACGCAGGAAAATGCAGCAATTTATAGTAATTAATAAAGGGAAAATAACAGAACCGCAAACCACCTTAAAGCATAATATAATTATTTTATTATTTATTGAGATCGCTTAAAAGAAACTTAAAAAATAGGTAATGAACTGATGTGTCCATAGGAGGTCACCCTATAGCTAACTACAGGAGTTCCTGCAAGTTGCAACGAAATCCGTTCCCTACAGAGGCCACTGTTGATTCATTTCATTACAAGATTTTTTCTTTCTTTTTCTCCGTTTCAGCGGCTCTACAGGCGAGCCCCACTTTCTTACTGGGCAGACAATGGCGTACGCAGCACACTTCAGTAAGCTAAGCTCGACTGGGGTGATGGTGAGCGCTATGGTACAAAATTGAGCAGTTTGGTCCCTGGCTCCCAAATCGTTAGCAAGGGAATAAAAAGGATGGGCTATGACTGAAATCACATACTTCCATACTATACGCAGTCAATTGTATAACCGAGAGCTTGGTGTATTCACTGTGCAAAAGCCGTACTCTAGTGTACTTATTTGCATATTTATATATTATACCATATTCATATTATGAAAGGAGTATATGAAATATATACAGTTATATATATATATATATATATATATATATATATATATTGCCAAAAGTATTCGCTGACCCATCCAAATGACTGCACCAGTAAGGTCCATAAAGACATAGATAGTAGAGTCTGGTGTGGATGAACTTGACTGGCCTGCACAGAGTCCTGACCTCAACCCAATAGAGCACCTTTGGGATGAATTAGAGCTGAGACTGAGAGCCAGGCCTTCTCGTCCAACATCAGTATGTGACCTCACAAATGC
>JAOXYF010000012.1:246972-274480 GCA_028565775.1 Sternarchorhynchus goeldii
ATAGTGTATATATATATACAGTTTATTTTAAAATGTAGACCGTTTCATATACTTACTTTCATAATGTTTCAGACTCCAGAATAACTAACTTAGTGAGGCTTTATCTGCTGATAATTGCTTACCTATTTGTACTTTATGCTTGCAAATCACTGGATGGATTTAGCCACTGTGTTATCTGATGGGAAAAGTCTGTTTATGGCAGAGATTTGCTCTAATTGGATGTCTTTGTATTTTAATAGCCTTAAATTGTTTTATAAGTCACGTATTTGCAATCATATAAATCAGTGAGAAGAAGTGAAAAGTTAATGTATACTGAAAAACAGAATCAGAATCACTTTATAAATTAAATATACACAATATATAGGAATTTAACATGCAATTATAATGATACTGCTGTATTAGAATGAAACTGTATTATGATACAAAACAATACATTTAATACTGAATCAAGTATGGCATTTCATTTGCTGATATTGTGACATTTTATTTGCTCACCTATCTCATCCAGACAAAACAACCTCCTCTGACCTCCCCCGAGACATATTCAGCTCGGCTGTATTAATCTCCCCTTGTCTACTGGTGGAGTGTGATGTGTCTCATCTTGCACAAGGCAGGTGCATGTTGGGAAGGTTATTTTGTTGGGTAGATTTGGGACAGGGCAGGAGGTGGTTGGGAAGGTTATTTTGTTGGGTAAATGTGGGACAGGGCAGGAGGTGGTTGGGAAGGTTATTTTGTTGGCTAGTCCCACTCTGCTTTGTTCATCAGCACAGTCTTATTGATCACCAGCCATGAACACAAAGAATCTTGAGAATTCTTTTGAGCACTGAATGTTTCTCTCTGTGTGTTGGTTGTTTGCCCTGTGCCGGATCTTTCTTTTCTGTGTTTTTGGATTTTCTTTGTGTTTACCCTTGGATTGCAATATGTCAATTGCTCAAACCTCTGCCTGGAGTTTTTCTATCCCATTCATTAATAAGGACTGTTTGCAGTTGTATCCTGTCTATCTGTGACAAAAGACTTCACAAACTATGGATACAGCAGCTAGGCGCTATGCTAACAATCCCACCAACTACTGCTGCAGTGTCCAAGCAGAGACCACCTAGGTGGTCATCACCATCAACTGGAGGAGTTTAGTGCCACCATGTCAGAGATAGTCTTCTTCAGAGGCTTCCTACTCAACTTTCTGCTTCTGTTTTCACCTGAGTGTGAAAACCCCTTTGCCTTGTTAATTTCCTGGATTTCACTTCCAGTATCAATGTGTGCTTCCTCAGTCTCAGAAGTGAGAAGTGCCTTACTGGAGAAGTATGATGGTGCATCTTTGAAATTTAAGGGCTTCCTGTTTCAGTACTTCTTGCTTCAGTGCTTCCTGTACTGTACCCATTGTTCATCATCTGCTATTACTAATGAGAGGAAGGAAGCAACCATCAGTTCTACTTATGTGGCTCTAGAGCTGCCATGTCATGTCTAGAGCGGGTCACGTAAGCTGCTCTGTCATGGGACAGAGGTGGCCCAGAGAAAACATACTACGAACATTGTATTTCCTTTTTTAACACTGTTTTAGTCGCTCTCTAGATGGTAAAGAGTTGTGAGAGACCATTGACTTTTAAACAATAACTGATGTTTTAAACAGTATGACGTTGAATTCTGACGCTAAATTCGGCACCTTGGCAGCAATATGGGTTAGCACCGACCTGTCTCTTTTCCCCATTAAATATTTGAGTACTTTAGGGAGGCTTCAGGAGGACATAGAAACGAAAGTGGCTTGTCATGACATGCTTACACAACGTCTTTAGAGAATGAGGAAGAAAGACCAAGTTTTCTCTTCCTGCTACCAAGTGAGCAGAGCACCAGCGCCCATGCAACTGGGACCTACATGCCCGTATCCCCAAGAATGCTTCACATTATCTCTCCTCATCTATTTTCCTCTATAGCTTTCTTAAAAACATCCATGATAATGAGCTCCACATTCTCGCTGTCCTTCTGCCTGAACCTTTGAACCTTCATGTTCTGGACTGTAAGAGTTCACCAGCCCTTTACAATTCATAATAGGAGCCACCCGTTCAGAAACACTATTGTTTTTATTTTTCACTTGGACCCCGGTCCATTGCATCACTCTAGACCTTCCCTGCATAACACAACACATCTACTTCATAGTCCTCTAGGGAAAATAATTCTTGGTCCACACAGTGTTAGTCCACATGCCAGTACCTTGACAGTCAACTTGACAATCCTTCCACTTCAATTCAACCCTTCATTCCTTCTATATACCTTACAACTCAGTAAAGGAGTTTTGCTGTATTCAGCAAAGCCAAGGTCACCATACTGACCCGGACTATCGTGTTATTTTTCACAGCGCAGATCACAATCAGCATGAGAACCACTTTATTTTGCCAAGTTTGTTAGCCATACAAGAAATTTGTCACGGTGAGTGTGAACATGTATGCAACATAATATACTGACTTGATAAACACACAGACTATTAAAGTATTTAACTAAGTGAAAAATAAATTAATCCAACAAGGAACAAAGATTAATAATGGTTAAAAACCCATGGTGGGGAGCTAAGAGATGTATCAATAACTATTCATGTTCATATGGATATCTATACGTATGCAGATCAGAGTAGACATATTAATAAGAACTGTTATATACAAAATATTACAAAATAACATTTTGTAGTAACACTTGGTTTGGAGGGTGGTTTTTAACAGCCTTGGAGTTACAGTGAGCCCAACACTGGGCTGTCATCTCCAGGCGAATATGTGAAATGGGTGAATCATGAAATGGGCTCTTTCCTGTGGAGCTACTGCATGCAACAACCCACGCATTGGGCCAAGATGGTTCTCTGGGTAGAATATTCTCTGATTTCTATTTGACACTTTCACTGGCCTAATGCTCTTCCAGGTCATGCTGTCAAAAACCACAATATCCCAGTACACCTGGGAAAGGTCTGTATTCCTGGACTCCTGGGAAAGGTCTATATCCCTGGACTCCTGGGAGTGAGGTCTGTTCTGTAGTAGAGGAGTGATTGAGGGAATAACTGCAAGGTCAATACAAACAAAGGTAAATATAATTATGGAAAATGTTCAAATGCCATAATGATGGCAGCTGGTACTTTTGTCTTAATTTTCTCCAACAGCAGTAGCATTTGGGAATGCCATTGTGTCCTTGCATTTTTTTAATGGCCATGATCCAATGACTTGGCCAGATGCAGTGGAGCTACAGTATGTTAAGATTAGCCATAGGCCATAAGGCAACTAGACCTGCTGAGTCATGGTAATTAACTATTAAAATCATAATTTTAAGGACAGCCAAGAAATATGCAGGAACACGTTTAACCTTTTATCAGCACATGAACTTAGTGTATTTGCTGATTGCACTTTGCATAAACAAATGTACTTATATTTGTTGCATTTGTATTATATGTGTTGCATTCCTGGTTTTGAAATGTTTTCTGCACAGTGTGCAGAATGTACCTGGATCAGCCCCGCAGTCCTCAGTGCTTACAGGCTCATCATCAACACTCGCTTTTAAGCATGGAACCCTGCACTGGATTTAGATTATTCTAACTAAACCCTCTCGCTGTACTGGAGTCCCAAACCTGCATGGACAGTTATGGATAGGTTTGTTCCTCATGCTTCCATGCTTCAAGTCTTAACACTCCAACAATATTCGAAACAAAAGATCTCACAGGAAGAGAATAGAATGGAAACCTAACAAGTCTTCCACTCTTGTGCTTTCCTTAATTTTTATTTTGTGGGGTCATGAAGATTAAATGACAGCAAGTAAAGATGGTAATATAACAGTTGGTTATGTTGAATGAACAGAAACAGACAATTCTATGAAAAGTTTCAATTATTCAAAGTACTGGAAAAGCTAAGTTTATGACGTCATAAGCGTTCTTCTTCCACACCTCTTCTCAACACCCCCTTTTCTTGTTTATTAATGTTTGCGGGGGTGAGCAGACCCAGGGCCACGTCTCACCTTATCTGTGGACATTGGATGCTGAGGGCAATCAGACCTTCTGCCATGCTTCACAGAGTTTCATTACAGCCTGCGAATTAAATTACCAAGCTGAAGCAATTGCAAGTGGGAGAATTTTCTGTGTGTGTGTGTGGTGTGTGTGTGTCAGAGAGAGAGAGAGAGAGAGAAGTAGTTCTGCCAGAATGAGGACAATTCATGTCATGTTCCCAGGTAGCACCGACTATGGACCTCCTATAGATAAATGATGATTTTAAGGCATAGTTCAAGCAACCCCAAGGCACAAAAAATGTAATCGTTTAGTAAAAGTGATAGAAAAAGACGTAAGCATTTAATGCTACACTCATGCTTCTGCAAGCCCATATACTGAATGATTATGTGTACTAGAATGGAATACAGATTGATTTTTATTTTTTGTAATGGATTCAAAGTTATTCTTCCTGACATGAAGCCAAATGTCATTAATCATAGGAAATTCTTCACCTTTTCTTGATTGTATCTTTGTATTTACACAGTGAATTTGTGTTTAAAGGCGCAATAGAACTGTGTTTGTTCTGGGAGTCGTTGGAGGTATTCGGTGCTCCTAATGGATTGTTAATGGAATAATATTTTTCTTTTTCTGCGAACAAAAAACAAAGCGGACTCACAGAGGAAGCACAGCAGTCTGACTTGCATATTTGAACAGGATGCTCCTCATTAACCAGAAGAGGATCTGGAACCCAATGGAAAGCAAACATCACATATAGATTTAGTTGGCCTGAGAAAGCCCAGTAAAGCTGAAAGCTTTCTTTTTATCTTTACATACAGCTTCTTTCAAGCATATGAAAGGGTTTAACTAATAATAGATGGATGCTATCAGCTTTGTCCAACAGTCCATACCTAGTAGCTTTAGCCATACTGGGCCATACATGTGCCAGCAATTTGTTTGATTTTCCTGTGTTCTTTCCCTTAGGTATTCCATTTAAAATGCTAGATTTGCAGTTTAACATTAATAAACATTAAAACAAATCCTTATAGCTGGCTCAGTAACATTATGAGAAATATATTGCATAGTTAGAAAATATATTTGCATTCATATGTTGTTTATAGATAATGATAGATAATAGCAAATGATAACAATGATTTGCCCACATCACCCCAGTTCTACATCAGTTACTCAGGGTCCCTGTCCCTTAGAGCATTCAGTTTAAAATCCTCCTGCTCATGTCTATAGCTCTGCGTGGTTTAAAGCTCTCACACCCTACCAAGCTACCTACCAACTTTTACACTCGTATTACCCTGCTTGTACACACACGTCTTCTCTCCATTGTTCAAGTTGGTTTCTGTTGGGATCATATCATTTAGAATCACGGCTTCAAAATTTGGAACAATTTATCCATGTTGGCTTACTTTCTTCTTTCAAATCTCAATTTAAAACATGCATCTTTAAAGCATGCATCTTTAAAACGTGTCTTTTCTTAACATTTCTCATCACCTTGCTTTTGTTAAGTGACACATGAATTGTTTGCATCAAGCTACACAGGCAACACATCACCTTTCAATCTGGTGATTAGAAGTGGTATCAGTGAGTGGTAAAGTACAAGGACTATGTGAATGGATCAGAATCAGGTTTGCTGATGTCTTATTAATGTTAATCTAAAGTAACCGATTAGATAAAGTTTCTCTTATGTGATTAGTTGATTATCTTGAAACATTTATCAGCATTTGTCTATAAGTCAAAGTCAAATTTATTTATATAGCACTTTTTACAACAGTCATCGTTGCAAAGCACCTTTACAGAATGTCTGAGTCCAAGTCCCCAGTGAGCAAAGCCAGGGGCCACAGTGAAATTGAACTCCCTAAGAGCATGAGGAAGAAACCTTCAGAAGAACCAAGAAGGGGGTGGTCATCCTCCTCTGATTGACATCAGGCATCTCATTAACAATAGCATAAACAGTGAAGAACAAAATATGTAGTGAAAGTCTATTCCTGTATTCTTAAAGTGTGCTTTCTGATATAGTAGAAGTGTAAAACTGCTCAGTCTTAGTTTTTCTGTGATGACTTTGTATATCAGTCACAGTCTGATCTAATATTGTAGTATGATCATCATGGTGATTTTAGACTGTCCATGTGCTTCATCCTCAACAGCAGTGAGTGATGTTCAGTTCATGAGATAAGCAGAAGAAGGGCATTAGCGTGGATCAGGCAGGTCCAAAGACCAGGAGGAGTCAGGAACCTGGATCACTCTTATCTCCTGGTGCCTCAAGTGTAAACTACAAATGGAGAGCCATAAGGTTACACAGACATGAGGGAACCCTGGGACATGAAGCATCCAGCCACTCACTGTCACAAACTTGAGTGAACTTGTGAAATACCAGGGTGACAGCATCCAAACATCCCAGTTTACCATTTACCAGTGTATGTCCCAAACTAACTGGAAGGTAATGTTTCATAACTCTGGGGTTTTGTAAGAGAAATATCTGCCTCATGAGGTATAATCTTCATATTCTGAAGAGAGCCATCACCTTTTGATCAAAGATGGTGAGGTAGATCATAAAAGAGAACAAGTTCACTCAGGTACTGTAGAGTGTGGTCATTTACTGCTTTGTATGTCAGTAATAGAATTTTGTAAGCTATGCAAAATTTAACTGGGAGGCAGTGGAGTGAGGAAAAGATAGGTATGATATGTTTATAGAATATCTTCTAGTTCTAGCAAGGACTCTAGCTTCCAGACTAACTGTTTGTTATGCTCCTACTGGAACATCCAGGCATCAAAGGCATTATATAACTGAACCGACAGGTAACAAAAACACGTAGTATTTCTGTTTCATGTAGCGACATTATATTTCTTATCTTAGCAATGTTACTGAGGTTAAAGAAGGCTATCCTTGTGAAATAATCAGTCAAATAATAATAGTCAAATAAAATGCTGGAGTCAATAGCAAGGTTTTTTTTACTGCTGTATGTGACAGAACTGCAAGATCATTCATAGTTACTCTGTAATCTGACAGATTTTATAATGTGATACGAGTGTAGCCCTAACAAAGTGAGGCAGGATGCTGAGCTTGGGAAATAAGTCTTTTATTGAGTTTAATGAACAACGTAGAGTCACGCATATGTGGACAAAGACTGATAAACCAGGGGTGACATACACGCTTGAATACACACGTGCTAGACAAGACACAGGTGAGCAACATAATGATAACAAGATGAACATCCAAACATCACACTCACATAACACACACTGAATACAAGCCTACACACACGGACACTCCCACACGAATACGGTACAAGGGAGGAGGCGAGGGCAGCCATCATGACAGAACATCAGGGAGCTCCCAGTGCCTATGTACCGCCCTCAGATGCTTCCATAGGACCAGAACTGAGGGACCAGGAACAATACTTTTTTAAAACTATACATCACTGATGGGATTCTGGCCCCATACAGAGGCCATTAACCCTGCGATCCCCAATGGCGACGGCAGGGAGGTGGCCGGTGCTGGCGCTTGGGGAGCAGGTGCTGGCTGCGGGGGGAGCGCTCGCTGGCTGCTCAGCTCTTTCTAGGATTAGATGGCTGACAGGTCAAGATCAGCTTTTTAAATCATGGGTTTAGCTGCTACCAGTATTAGTTCAGTATTAGTTAATTAGCTGTTACATACTCAGTGCTTGGGGAAGAATGAAACAATGTCATAAACAATACTGCTGGTAGTACCTGTTTAAAAAATAGTGTAGGTATGGGATGTAGTATACACGATGATTTGGATGAGGAAATTAGTTAAATTAGCTCAGTCTGTTGAAGAGAATAAAACATTAAGCATATAAACAATCAATTCAGAAATGTACTAAGAGTGAAGTGCTTTAGATATCAGCTGTGCGCTATCAGCTACAATTCAATGTAATAACAGCACCAGTTTGAGCATGATAACAGACATGCCTTTAACATGGACCCATAATGACACAGCAAACGTAAGATGGGGCAATGGTCACGAAACTCAGCAAATTGAGAACATTTTATGACCTGCTCAGTGTGGAGATTATTTCAGATAATGGTCTGTTTATTTATGCTGTTTATTTGTGTAAGGACCTTGGATGTTTGACAACACCTTGGATGTCAGAGTTTGTTTTTTTCCACATTACTTTTCTTTGAAGTCTAAAACAAATTTAACTCTGTAAACTCACTCATCTGAGCAGGTGGAAAATGAAAAAAAAGATCCTGTAGGCTATACGATTTGTTTAACATTTGTTGCAGTGTGAAGATTCATCATTGATGTCAATTAACCAAAGTAAAGTCAACCCAGCACTCCAAGTCTCAGGACTGTCTAGGGTGACTGACCAGGTGTTTGGCTTTACTGTAGAGTGCACAATAACAAGCCTTCACACAAAAACAAACACACACAATAACAAACCCTCACACAACCACAAGCACACAATAACCCTCACACAATAACAAACCCTCACACAGTAACAAACACACAATAACAAACCCTCACACAGTAACAAACACACAATAACAAGCACACAATAACAAACCCTCACACAATAACAAACCCTCACATAGTAAAAAACACAATAACAATCACACAATAACAAACCCTCACACAATAACCCTTACACAATAACAAACACACAATAACAAACCCTCACGCAATAAACCTTACACAATAACAAACCCTCACATAGTAACAAACACAATAACAATCACACAATAACAAACCCTCACACAGTAACAATCACACAATAAACCTTCACATAGTAACAAACACACAATAACAATCACACAATAACAAACCCTCACATAGTAAAAAACACACAATAACAATCACACAACAACAATCACACAACAACAAACCTTCACACAGCATAGATGATGCTGTTGTGCCGCTGGTTGAATGGACAGGAGAGAAGTGACACTATCATAGTGTGCAGCATCATTTGAACCCTTGATCGAACACAAATTCAACTAACACAGGCAGGCAATTTTTATAAGCACTCCCAACTGTGTATACAAGCAAGTGTGAAGAGAGAAGAGAAAGTGATTGGTCTCTAAGTTCACGGTTCTCTTTCCTGGCAGTGACTTTCTTGGCATAGACACATGATGTTACTTTGCACATACTGGAAATACCCACGGTGACTATATAATAGTATTTTTTTTATGTCATACTGTATTTAGGACTGATTTGAAAGGTCTCCCACTTCTAGTGTATCATGCTTACCCAGTGAATGACCTTGGACATGGTCACAATTCATGTTGAGCCTCTTTAAATCCCTCCCCTAAACAAATCGCATAAACAAACAAGCTCGTTGAGTAAACTCTTCAAAGGTATAATTAGGAGTGCATTCTCAGAAACAATCAACCGGTCATGGCTATGGCAGTTTAGCAACGTGGAATGAGTTCTGTGTTTCTGAAACACACTTCAACATTCATCTGTTTGTCCGTCATGCGCAGGAATAGGGAGTTTGTTTTGGCATTGTTTAATGCATTCTCTCATCCCAGGATTCCCCAGCGGTGGGAAAGAATTGTCTTGGATCTCATCGTGTTTTTCACTGGTACCATCTGCGTTGCATCAAATTCCATTTCTATGTTTTCATGCCCCAGTGCACTCCATTACTGTTACATTCACATCTGTGCAATTCCATTGCCCTCTATTATTCTATTCTTGTCACCTTTGTTTATATCCAACCCAAGGCCAATGACCCCACCCAGTGCTCTTGCTTGGAGATGTAATGTAAGCCCATTTGGATGAAAGTGTCTGGCAAATGACTAAATATAAATATATTGTAAATGAGATCGTTTCCGATTTTTAACAGTAGGATTAAGTAATGTTTCTTATCACTTTATAAAGGCCTCTTGGGAGAAATGACAAGGATATTTTTGAACACACAGAAAGAAAGTTTTTAACCAAATGACACTATAACAAGGATCTTTTTAAAATGCCTAATCTCTGAATATATTGTCTAAGTACTTTGACGCAAAGAATTTAACAAATGTATTCTCAATTTAATTATTAACAATAAAAGAATAGCAATTAATATTTTTTATCATAGCAGAAAGATTACAATAACAAGCTGAGTATCTCAGCAAAGTGAGAATTTAAATGGTAAAGGAACGGGTATCTCCAGAGGTCAGATGAAGATTGGTCTGCTTTTGGTGTAAGGAATCGTCTTGGTCAGGACATGGATTATTAAACCCTCAGAAGGGAAACCTTTGGAACATCACCAAATAGACTGTCTTTGTTCAGTGAGACCTTCAAAGTTCATGAATTAATTAGTTTCTCTAGGTATTTTTCCTAAGTATGAGTGAAACAGAGGAGGTACTGTGTAGGGGAAATCATTGGAGTCTATTAATACTCTCACCCAAATGTCTCTGGGGGGGAAATTTCCCCAGAAATCAAACTGAGCTTTCCAGCCTCTCAACCTCATCACTCTTATGTTTTACTTGTTTCAGGGACCCCCATTTCCTTTCTTTTTCTCCCTCTCATTCTCTTGTTCTCTCTCTCTGTTTTTTTCTCTCTCTGTATCTCTCCCGCTCTCTCTACTTCTCTCTATCCCCCTCTCCCTCTCCCTCTCTCTCTCTCTCTCTCTCTCTCTCTAGCCTAAGCTGGGAGAGCGTGAGCTGCTCAGAGATTCTGAGTGCGGTGATTAAAGACCAAGAGCTCAGCAGCAGTGGTGATGTGCACAGCTCATCCTATGCCTGCAGCCTCATTGCTGTCTTTGCCAGCTGGAGCAGAGGCAGCAGCAGTCGTGAACGCGTTCAGGCGCACAAGACTCTCCTGCTAGCATTTTTAGTGCCCAGTTGTCTGCAAGGAAGGGCAGCCAGGTAGGCAGAGACAGAGAGAGCTGAAAGGATCTATCAAACAAGTGGACAGAAAAAGAGGGAAGGAGAGGAGGGAAGGAGGGAGGGGGAGAGAGAGGCAGTGTTGGCTGCACACGTTGAGGGTTTTGTGAGGGGAAGGCTGGTAGAGACTGTGGGCTGGGTTAAACGGCACTTAAAAGGCGCCGGCTCTGAGCGTGGCAAGCCTGAGTCAGGCGGGAAGAAAGTGGAAAGAGGGAGAAAAAGGGGGTAAGAAAAAAAAACAGAGAGTCAGAGAGAACCACCGCTCAGGAGCCTCCAGTGGTGTGTACACCTACTGTCTGAGACGCCCTACTGTCTGGGGAGGTCTGCATTAAGGTTTGTTTTTGGCTCGCTCTCCTCTTTGGAGTTTCTTTACACTTTCACTTTTCTGCTCTGTGGTCTGAAGCCCACCATGTACTCGGGCATGTTGCTGTTGGCTCTCTTCGGAGTCACCGTGGCACTAAGACCCGAGTGGCTGCCCGGGACTTACCCCGAAACAGAAGCTGGGGCCTGGCAGTTTGTGGACGACTACAACAGTACGGCAGAGCAAGTTTTGTACTTCAGCACAGAGGCCAGCTGGACGTACAACACCAACCTGACGGGCTACAACTCCCAGCAACAGGTACTGGCCGCCGTGTGACCCAAGTTTGTTCTAGATGTAGTCATCGTTGTAATCTGGAAATTGTAGCCACATGTGCACGGTACAGCACGTGTCCTGCAAAATTCAGTCAGACATTTTGTGCTGTGTGGGAAGATCCAGGGCTCTAAACATTAGAGTGTTTATGTAAGCCCTCTTATATGGAGAATGCACACTTTGTTCCACTTTGGCTTTCAATGCCATCATGATGCAATTGCTAGCCATGAAATTACATATATTTATATCACCTCTGCACGTGACTGCTATTTTTATCAATAAAACTATATGGCTTTTTTGAAGGACCCGGAGCCTGTGATTAACTTTGAATAAATGAAGAAAGTATTTTTAAAAATAAGAAGGGTTTAATGGCAAATTTGACCAGTCTAAACATTTAATATATATGTTTCACCAAATAAAATGATAGCAGAAACAACTCAGTTTGCAGTCTTGACAGTCCATGAAATCCCTATTATAAAATAATGCTTAACTGTAGTTGCTGTCACTATCCAGTGTTATACAACTCATATAGTTAGTAGATCTGGGTGCCTGATGGTGATCTAGATCTTGGATTAGCCTTATTAAACTACTGCCCACCCCCCTCACACACCCACACCCAGTCCACCAGGCATCTTCTCTCAGAACCTGCACCACACAGCTGTCCCAATACTAGCTTAGCCTCGCTACGCCCAGCCGCACTACGCCCAACAGGTGTGACCTCAGTCTGACCTCAGTTGGTTGTCCTGGAGGTTGTCCTGACACACCCCAGCACTCCTTCAGGATTTGGCCCGAGAGCAGAATTCAAGAGAGGACAGGACCCGAGCAAGGCATGCAGCTTCCCTGGTGTGATATATGTTGTTCCAGGCACATCAAACGACTCGATCAAAGTGCTTCTGTTGTAAGGAGGCTGTGTTGGACAGGCCTGGCAGAGGGGTGTGTCACTGACTACAGACAAATGGGCTTATCGAAGAAATAACACCCAGCACTCACATTCCACAGACAGCCACCTGCTCTGAGATTCTTCTCTGCTGTCTACAAATTGGATTTGACACTGGTTTCAATGTGGCTGTGACAGTAGCGTATGCAATGCATATAATAGTTAATAATAGTTACTAAAGCTGTTGTAAAGCTTTTAAAGTGAAGTGGCCTTTAAACAATGGGGTGCAAAATGGACATCAACCACAACTCAATGCAGAACCCATCAGGTGTCTCCAATCAGGGCAATGCTCTAATGGATGAAGATTTTTGATTTCACATTGGCAATGTGCATTACTGTGGACCTTTGACCTGTTTTCTCTCTTAACAAGCACTCAGAGCAGGTTTTTTTTTTTTTTGCACAACAAGCTGAATTCTCTTTTGTTTTAGCCGGTTTTAACACTAGACATGTACCCATTAAAAAACAAACAAACAGACAAAAAAGACAAATCAAGAAGTGACCTTTGTGCCAGTTTGGACCTTTGTGCATAAGAGTGCAATTAAGGCAATGCAATAACTGATGTAAAAACAAGAGCACGCATTGCTGTAATTTGCTGTGCCATTTGGGTTGAAAGGAAACGCAGGGTAAAAGGTTTGCGGTTGTGTGAGTAGAAATATGAAAAAGGCAGATGAGACCTTGTTTTTTTTTTGTAACTGTCAAGTTAATGTTTTTGACAGTTATTCACTTTCCTCTTGTTAATCAGTGGTGGATGAAGACTGCAGTCCTCTCCTGAAAGCAGGAAGGTGGTGACTTAGGAGCGATTTATGAGCGACTTATGAGTGACTTATGGCCTGGATGAGGTTGCATAAGAGGAAGGAATCAGGAACAGTCACTTATGCTGAACTGGCTTTTGCTGAAATGTCATTTTGCATCTGAATGCCACTCAGCAACACTTCACCCTTCTGGCGGACAGAGGGAGATAAGAAATGCACTGTCAGAAAGATCTTTCATTCTTAATCTAGCTCATATATCAGCACTGCGGTTCCATCATCAGTATTAGGAAGACAAGGCAGAACTTCTGTTATCTTGTTCTTCATCATTTATGAGACACATGGCATTCACTATTTTTTTATCTCTCTAAACCTTCTTTGTGACATTTTCTAATTAAAAAAAAAAAAGACAAATATACAAATCTAATTGATCTGCTTTTATACCATGCACTTACACATATTCTATGTTGTATACTAAGGGTATATACTAAGAGTATATACTAAGAGTATATACTAAGTTGTAAACCACTGCTGATTATGTGCACAGGTGCAGGCCTCCATGGAAGAGCAAGCATTTGTGGAAGCGTGGGGGAAGAAGGCCAAGGAGACCTTTAATGAGGCACTCATGAACAGCTTCACCAGCCCAGAGCTAAAGAAACTCCTCACCAAGATTAATGTGCTGGGACCTGCCAATCTTCCCCCAGCTGAGAGAGAGAGGGTTGGTCTGCATGTTTCCCTCCATACTTAGTGACAAGCACTGACCTAAACAGCGTTACACAGAGACGTGAAAGACGTTTAGTGTAATACACACACACACACACACACACACACACGTAAAGATGTTTTATGCATGGCCTTGTAGTTTAGAACCAATTAACATTTAAAAATATTTTATTTTTAGTACAATGCCATTTTGAGCCAGATGGATAGCATCTACTCCACAGCAAAAGTGTGTCCTAAACCACAGGAGTGCTGGTTGTTGGAGCCTGGTAAGCTAACACCCAATAATCATCATCAACATAATACAACCTTCAGCCTAATATACAATCTCGCACACTACACAAAAAAAAACAAAAACACAGGAACATGAACCAAGCAGGAAAGAACCAGGAAAAGGTCCTAACTACGTCTAAGTGGAGGGAGACAAACTTCCTCTGTTTATACAACCCTAAATATAAGATGGGCAGCTGTCCCACTACAAGCATCCTGATGAAGAGGGATCCCTTTCAATTTTTTTTATGTCTTTGTTTATTTGTATGACGGTGGCAACGAGGGAGCGGAAGGTGAGGCTGCAGGGAACATTATGTTTAATAATAACTGCAGACAAACAGTGAACCTCAAAGCAGTCAAAAACAAAAGACGGCAACAGGCTGTATCTAGCTAGCGGGAGTTTGGTAACACCAAAATCTAGAATAAAACTTGTAAAACAGAAAAAGTGAGCAAATTTGCAAAGGCATTCACCAAGGCTGGGCTTCAGAGGAGTCTGCAGGTTCGCTAGTCCTCAGGCGAATGTGCAGCTATGGATTAGTGAGACCTGTGGGCTTATATACAGAGGTGTGGGGATTAGTGGGGATTGAAGTCAGCTGCAGGTGATAAACGGGTGATTGGGACCGAGGCAGTGAGCGAAGTGAAGTGGATGTGGGCGTGGTCTGCATGCCCGGCGCGACGTGACAATTTGCCAGATAAAATTCTGTTTTGAAATTTAAAGCACACAAAATATCACTTGACATTAAAATGCAATTGACATATTCAGCAAACATTTCCTTTCAGTTTTTTATTCAACAAATTATTTGCCAGCTTTGTTCTTTTCCCTGTGATATCTTCAAAATTTATCCTTATTTGTACATGAAAGAGAAGAGCACAGATCAACCACTGCAGTTCAGATCCCCTGACACCCCCACCCCCCCAACATCTACACACTTAATTTGCTTTTCACTGGACTGTGTTTTAGTAGGTTTCTTAAAACACGTTCTTCACAAGCTATGAAGAATATGACTTATTCTTTGTAGTTAGAACACAACTTTTTAAAGACTTCCAGTGTAAATACTACCACAGTTAACAAATGATACAGTTTCATTTTCTTACACTTTTAAGAATATTTAAGGATAGAAGTTTTCAAATGGTTCTTGGCATTAAAAATGTCTCTGGTTTATACTTTATGATAATAGTGTTTTATATGCATTCCCAGAGCTGAAAGACATCATGGCTAACTCTCGGAGTTACAAAAAACTACTGTATGCCTGGGAGGGTTGGCACAACGCCTCTGGAGTGCCGCTCAGGGCCCTCTATCCTGAATTTGTCCAGCTCAGCAACAAGGCCTCAACTATGGATGGTGAGCTTGTGATTCTCTAAGGAGAGAGAGCAGACTCAGTGGAAGACAAAGTGTGTAAGAAGATGCAGAAGAAGTAAAAGTAGATTAATCTAATGCAGAGTTATGACCTTTCCAGGTTTTCCTGACACTGGTGCTTACTGGCGTTCGTGGTATGAGTCTTCCACCTTTGAGCAGGATCTGGAGAACCTGTTCAAACAGCTGCAACCTCTTTACTTGAACCTGCATGCCTTTGTCCGCCGGAAGCTCTATGACTTCTATGGCCCTAAGTATATCAATCTTAAAGGCCCCATCCCTGCCCATCTCCTTGGTCAGTTACTACTCTGTACAGATCTCAGCATGTGTGTTATTACAACTCATGTAAGCCCTTTGGGTTAACACAGATGCTCCTTACAGAAAGGTTCTGATGTGACTTCTGTGTGTTCGTCCTCTGTAGGCAACATGTGGTCACAAACCTGGAACAACATCTATAGCATGATGATTCCTTTCCCTGACAAGCCCAATGTGGATGTTACCCAAAACATGGTTGCACAAGTAAGCGAACTGTTCCGTTGATCTTCCTGTAGATATTAACCCTCCCTTGAGGACTCTTTTTGCTGTATTCAGCTTTAACTTATCTGATTAATGCCTTTTGGAAGATCTTAATTAGCTTAATCAAGCATGCTCAAGAATTTGAAATAGGCCCTTTTAGAAGGATCGAAATCCTGGAGCACTCCAGGACACTTTAAATGATGTGAATATTAGAGCAATTGACTAATTAAGTGTGTTTCCACAGGGCTACAATGCAACCTACATGTTTGAGGTGGCAGAGGAGTTCTTCACATCTCTGAACCTGAAGGAGATGCCTCTCAGCTTCTGGAAAAAGTCTATGCTGGAGAAGCCTAATGATGGCCGGGAGGTGGTGTGCCATGCCTCTGCCTGGGACTTCTACAACCGTGAGGACTTCAGGTAAGGAATCTGGGATAACCTGGGGTATGCAGAGCTACAGAGGGATTTCCTCTTACATGAAGAGAAAGCTTATGCTTATAGGGGTTGCCTCATGAATATCCATAGTGGAACCTACATGAAGTCATTTTATTTACATTTTTTAAGACTGTGTGTTGGTTTGTTAGTTTGGTGCCATATGATGTCATTGCCTATGACAGGATTAAGCAGTGCACTACAGTGACTATGGAGCAGCTCTTCACTGTGCACCATGAAATGGGCCATGTGGAGTATTACCTGCAGTATAAAGACCAGCCAGTCACCTTCAGGGGTGGAGCCAATCCCGGCTTTCATGAGGCCATTGGAGATGTGCTCTCTCTCTCCGTCTCTACACCAAAACACCTGAACACTATTGGCCTGCTGGACAAACTGCTTGATGACAAAGGTAACTACAAAGATGTAATTGTAGTCATTTGAACTTGGTCTATGATGTGGTTAGAATGACTGATTTCATTTACATTTTTAGAGACGGACCTCAACTATCTGTTAAAGATGGCTTTGGAGAAGATAGCCTTCCTTCCTTTTGGTTATCTCATTGATCAGTGGCGCTGGGGTGTGTTCAGTGGACGTACGCCCCCCGACCGCTACAATGCAGACTGGTGGTACCTCAGGTGTGTTGCTCCATCTTTATTTGAAACTTCATGACTGTTTGTGTCAGACAATATCAGGCAACATATCAAAATGAAAATGATTATATTTGCTCTCCATTAGCAAATGGTACAGATGAAATGGTATTTTCAATTAAAGGAATATTATTGCTATACTTTACAGGACAAAATATCAAGGCATCTGTCCACCAGTCAGGAGGACAGAGGAGCACTTTGACCCTGGGGCAAAATATCACATCCCAGGAAACACCCCCTATATCAGGTAAGATTATATTTTAATACCTGATAGAATCGTGATATTTTGGTTATGGTCTTCATGCACCAGTTGATTCCACTGCCTTATTCTTTGCTTTTCAGGTATTTTGTGAGCTTTATTGTTCAGTTTCAGTTTCATCAGAAGCTTTGCCAGGAAGCTGGGCACACTGGACCTCTGCACAAGTGTGACATTTACCGTTCTACCCAGGCCGGTGCCATTTTAGAGTACGTACAAAACCAGGAAGTGTAGCGCAAACCGACCATTTTATGTTGTCAGTTTTATTGTGTTTCAGAAGGCAAAGTGTGTTTATGGTATTTTTCTGAAGCTTTTTGTATAGTATAGAATGCATCCTGATGATAACTTATTGGAATTGGGTATCCTTTGCCTGTTTGACAGGAAAGTCATGAGAGCCGGGTCATCTAAACCCTGGACAGAGGTGCTGCAGGAGGCTTTGGGCACAAACAAAATGGACGCCAGTGCCCTAATGCAGTACTTTCAGCCTGTCACCACCTGGTTAGAGGAACAGAACAGCCTGACCAATGAAGTGCTAGGGTGGCCTGAATTTGACTGGATGCCCCCAGTCCCAGATGGCTATCCTGAAGGCATTGGTAAGATTGAGTGTAAAGGGGTTGGAATGTTTTTAAAGATAGTGGTAATAGATATCTCCGAGCTTTGAGCACTTATAGTAAATCTTTGTGTTCCTCACTTGCAGCAGACAAAATAACAGATGAGACACAGGCAAAGCAGTTCTTGGATGAGTACAACTCTACAGCTGAGACTGTCTGGAATGCATACACTGAGGCCTCATGGGCCTATAACACTAACATCACTGAAAAAAACAAGCAGATTATGGTGAGGTCTAAATGCACTTCTGTATATAGTCTCTCTGCCTCCAGTCATTTCTTGCCTCTGTTTATTCAACCTCTTTATCAATTTGTATCACCAGCTGGAGAAAAACCTGGAGATGGCTGCCCACACAAAGACCTACGGGTTGGAAGCCCGCAAGTATGACACCACTGATTTTCAGGATCAGTCAGTGAAGAGGATTCTAAAGAAACTCAGTGACTTGGAGAGGGCTGCCCTCCCTGATGCTGAACTGAAGGAGGTGAGAGAGAGAGAGATAAAGAGAGAGGACAGAACGAAAGAGAGAGACAGAGAGAGAGAGATAGAGAGAGGGAGAGAGGAGGAGAGCTGGTTCCACAATTTAAGTCCAAAGATAGTTAAAAATGTTGGAATTGTAGTGAAATCTCTTGTGTATGGCTAAAGATGTTAGTGTGAAATGCTAAATGACTTTTTGAAAAACCTTTGGTGCTTTTATTGGTGAAATATGAATGTCAGTGGCAGTGGATGACAGACATTGATGTTAACCTATGGCAATTCTGTCTTTGTGATCTTACAGTACAATAACTTGCTGGCCTCTATGGAGACCACTTACAGCATAGCTAAAGTCTGTAAGAAGGATGGTACATGTCTGCCTCTTGATCCAGGTGTGTTCACATTAATAACATTTACATACACTCGCATAAACAATATTTACAGTGTGCCTCAAACATTTTAAGTAAAATATCCCAGCTGTTCAGAAGTCTTATTCAGAATGTTTTAGCGCATAAAAACTCCTCTTAAAGCATAATGGTTCTACTAGAGTACAGTATACTCAAAATCTCAGTAATCTTCAGTAATGATTTACTGAAACTGCATAACAGCACCTGTTCTAGTCTTCGCTCAGCTTTACTCAAAAAGCTAAATGATTGCTGTATTTTCTACATGGAATCTAATGATAAGCTTGTGTGTTAAAGCAAGATACGTATGTGCGATGTTGTAGTATTCCCTTTCTTAAATTACACGACTCAAGCTGTGTTGTGGACATCATCCTGATAGTTTGGTCTCTCTTTTTCACCAGCCTGACACTTTGGTCTCTCTTTTCCACCATCATGATGGTTTGGTCTCTCTTTTTCATCATCCTGATGGTTTGGTCTCTCTTTTTCTTTTAGACCTGACTAAGATCATGGCTGAGTCCAGGGACTATGATGAGCTGCTGTTTGCCTGGCAGGGTTGGCGCAATGCTTCAGGAAGAGAGCTTCGCCAGAACTACAAGAGATATGTGGAGCTGGCCAACTTAGCCGCCCAGAGTAATGGTAATAGTGGACCTCTGAAGACTAACTGTGTGGGGAGCATTAATCTCCATACAAACAAGACCTGACTGCCTTTACATACTAGAAACATCTGGAAGTCTATTCAGTAGGCTGCATTGTAGATTGTCATGATGTGTTCTACTCCCCAATTAACCTACTAGTCAAATGCGCTTATTTTTTTTTTTTTTATTAGACTGCTGAAGTATGTTTTGTGCGCATTAAACACAAACACGCTGCTCTCCTTAAAGTGACAGCGCTTTACTTTTCAACAGGACATTCTGACAATGGAGCGTTTTGGCGCTCTTTGTATGAGACACCCACCTTTGAAGAAGATCTGGAGGCTTTATGGAAGGACCTTCAGCCACTTTACCTCAACCTTCACGCTTACGTGCGGAGAGGCCTCTTCAAAAAGTATGGAGACCAACGCATCAATCTCCAAGGACCAATTCCTGCACATTTACTCGGTAATATCAAAGCTCATCTGCCAGGCACATATTACAACACTGAACACCGAACAACTGCATGACATTCTAATGATCTAAAAGTCTATGTGCCATTTTATTTGGTTGTTTTTGACAGAATTATAAATGTGGATTATTATTCAAACAGACCAGAGTAATAACTATGTCCTGATGCGTATGCTAATAAAAACTAATGATTCATATCAGGTTAGGAATAATAATAATAATATAAGACATTATTTAACAGGCTCTCCATTCATCTTAGTCAACATCTGTTGGAGTACAAACAAATTATTGTCTCACAGTTTTGACTTTTAAGCGTCCAGAGTGAATCGAGGCCTGAGAATATTTTTTTATATTTCCCAGAAATGCATATTAAAATTCTACTGCTGTTTGTGGCAATGGCACAGAAATCGGCAGGATTTAATGTTCTTTCAAAACCGTCAAGCGTGACTGTGTGTGTGTGTGTTAGTGTGTATGTGTATACATCTACAGCATCAATCCATATCTGTGTGGGAGTATGTGTTGACACACACATATTTCCATGTGACTGAAGATGGAAGGGTTTCAAATTCCTAACGCAGCAGTTCATCTCAGTGCCAGTGCACTAAAGATGTCTCTAACCCATTTCCCCTTCATGATTACTTTGTTTCTTTCTACTCTCAGGGAACATGTGGGCCCAGACCTGGTCAGGCATTATGGACTTGGTGATTCCCTACCCTGATGCCACACAGGTGGATGTCACCCAAGCTATGATAGCCCAGGTAAGAACATAAACCAGGACTTGAAAGGAGTCTGAAATGAGATTCTCTGTCTAGCGATAAGCCTCTAAGATTAGTTTCGGCCACCTTAATTCCTCAAGGCAGAAATTATAGTTATATATAACACTGAAGTCAGTGGTGTTTTGGCTTCTTTTACTCAGAAATGGGACGCCAGACGCATGTTCCAAGAGTCCGACAATTTCTTCAGATCTGTGGGCCTCCTGCCCATGCCTGAGGAGTTCTGGACTAAGTCCATGCTGGAGAAGCCCACAGATGGCCGTGAGGTGGTGTGCCATGCCTCGGCCTGGGACTTCTACAACCGCATCGACTTCAGGTATCTGGTACTATGGCAAAATCAAAGGGAAATGTTTGTATTTCACTGTAGAAGAACACACCTAATACACACATAATAAAGTCTCAAATATATCTCGAGGCCCTTCCATACTGAGTAAAATCAAGAGAACAATAAATAAAATGCCATTCCTTCATTTCAGTAGCAACTTTCTCCCTGTCTGGAGTGCTGTGGTGTGAACTTCTTCGTGCCTTGCAGGATAAAGCAATGCACGGTAGTGAACATGGATGACCTCATCACTGTGCACCATGAGATGGGCCATGTGCAGTACTTTCTTCAATACAAGGACCAGCCTATCTCTTTCCGTGATGGTGCCAACCCTGGGTTCCATGAGGCCATTGGTGACGTTCTGGCCTTGTCGGTGTCCACACCCAAACACCTTCACACCATTGGCTTGCTAGACAAGATAGAAGAAAACCAGGGTAAGCTGCTTGTTTGCTAAAACAAAACCAGCTGAATATGAGAATGTATCATGTCATGGCTGTGTGCAAGATTCAGGACTTAGATATCACATTCCACCTCTTTCAATGTTTGTCTTATCTAGCATATTAGACTGCTCATATAATGATTCCGTTGGGTGATGTGAACAATAAAATCTACCCCAGTGCAGCTTGGTACAATAAAATACAACTTGATTGATTCTGGTCTAAATTACCCCACAGAGAGCACCATTAACTTTCTGATGAGTATTGCACTGGATAAAATTGCTTTCCTGCCATTTGGCTACCTGATGGACCAGTGGCGGTGGAAGGTGTTTGACGGCAGGATATCGAATACAGAGTACAACAAAGAGTGGTGGAACCTCAGGTGAGAATAACATGTTCTGATGGAAAGCTGCTACTACGTCACAGGTGTGCTGCAAAATCACATATACAACTTTCCTCCAGGCTTAAGTACCAGGGTCTGTGTCCACCTGTGCCCCGCACGGAGGAAGACTTTGATCCAGGGTCGAAGTTTCACATCCCGGCCAACGTACCTTACGTCAGGTACGCATTTAAAACATTTCAAAGCTTCACAATAAAAGTTGCATGGCCTCATTTGGTGGCCGTGCAAAAGTCCTAATAATTTGCCTAAAGTCGAGAACATGCGAGAGCTGTTCTTAGGAAGCAATTTTTGTGTTTTTTTGTCTGAATCAGGTACTTTGTCAGCTTTGTAATCCAGTTCCAGTTTCATAAAGCGCTGTGTGAAGCTGCTGGCCACACTGGTCCCCTTCACAACTGTGACATCTATAAGTCCACAAAGGCAGGCCAGCTCTTGGGGTCAGTGCACCAGGCAACAGCTGCTGAACATGCCTCATGTGAACTATGTGTAAACAAATAAATACTTAAGTAATAGCTAAAGAGGGACATTTAGAGGAACTGTTGTAATCAACTCTTTTTTTCTTTATTATAGCTTTGTATCCATGCATTTAGGAGAATAAAGAATATGCGTATACTAACGTGGGTGGACAAAAACACTGTTACAATTTTACTGCTCCAGGATGTCATGTGAATGACACTGTATCGTAAAACAGATGCTTTCTCTGTATTAACGATAGCGTTTCTGTCTCTCTAGGGATGTGATGAAGCTGGGCTTCAGTAAGCCTTGGCCCGAGGCGATGGCTATGATCACCGGCCAGCCCAAAATGTCTGTGCAGCCTCTCATGGAGTATTTCCAGCCTCTCATCAACTGGCTGAAGCAGGAAAACCAAAAGAATGGTGACATTCTTGGTTGGCCAGACTACAGCTGGATGCCAGCCACAAGTAAGTGGTGTCCGGAGGCTGAGCTTTCCTTACGGTTCTTTAGACACAAAGATAAATAACAAGACCTCTTTAGGTGGCCCCTATTATGACTACATCTGCCTGTTTGGGGAGAGAGGTCTCAGAACCAGTGAATAGGTCATAGAGGTTCTCAGATATCACCCAGATACTCTGCCAGAAAACTGATGGTTTGCAGACTTTGTTGTACAAGATTAGTTGTATTTACCACAGTATATAAGTAATTATATATAAACATTAAATTTTGTTAATTTAAAGTTTTAACCATAAAAGTTCAGTGAAGGCTCAGTCTTTATGTGAGACATGCTACATGCAGTAAGCGAGGACTTGTATGGACCCTCATGCTCCTTGTCATACAAAACTAGTTACACTGACCATGGTTTTGGAAAGTAGAGGCAGAACCTTCTGCTACTTCAGCATCAGCACTCAGTATCTGAAATGCTAGCGTTATAATGCCCCAAACTCTTTAGCTATAGAAAAAAGGAAATACAAGTTTTAGCGATTATTTTTAGTGTAATGCATACTTCCCATTTCCAAAGTTAAAAAAAGATCTTGGCCAAGTGTTGACTATTTTATTCTTAAATTTTTAGCTGTTTAGCTCCATCCACCCCCATTCATTTTGTGCTCACCTCTGGCGCCCTCTGGTGTACTGCAGTTATTTTTTGTATAATGGGAGGTAAGTGGCCAGTAAGTGGCCAGGCTCCACATAAACCAACATTACTCAAGTAACAATCTCTTGTAAAGGGACTCACATTCCAGCAGGAACTACAGAGGGTCCAGGTGCTGCGTGCTCCTACACCAGGGGCCTGGGCAAGACTGTTCCCAGTCCTCTTCACCACCCGTCCCTCTTAGTTACGCCACTGTAGTGTATTGAGAATTCTGACCATCTCCTCTTTCTTACCTGTCTACAGCAGATGTGGTAGTGGTGGAAGAGCCTAGCACAGTGAACTTCCTGGGCCTGAGTGTGGAGCAAGCAGGAGCTGCCACTGGCCAGTGGATCCTCCTAGTGCTGGGAATCGTTCTTCTCCTCTCAACTGCATTCTTGGGCTACAAATACAGGAAAGCCAGGCGCCTACACAACAAGTCCAGCTCCCAGGTGGAGCTGAAATAGGGGTCTTCAAAGAAGAAATAATGTGGAGGCTAACTTCCTGTGTGGTCATTCTGGAAAAAAAAGGTCCACCTTGCTTTAGAGTCTTGTATATTTATTAATGATTTTGGTCAAATTTATTTGACTATGCAACGAAGTATGACTGTTGTAATTTATTTGTAAAAATATGAACATTGTATGTTTGGTGGGTAGAGAATGTTTCCAATTATTTGTTTGTAAAGTCTAAATTGTGTGTGCATTTTTAGATTGATTTTATTGCAAAATACTTTATACAATAAAAAAGTAGACTATTCAGGTTTTTGACTGCCATTTCAGTGGTAAAAGACCACTCCATCATGTTTGTAATTTCAATCATTATCTGGTAATTGTCATGATAGTGTTTAGCACTAAGAAGGGAGGCAGGATGCCAAGCTTTGGCAATAGTAGAATGTTTATTGAATACAATGATGAGAACGATGAGCAGCGAGAACATCTCAACAAAGACTGTCAAACGAGGTGTGACACACACAGGCTTAAACACACATACTAACAAGACACAGGTGAAACGGATAATGATAACCAGATGAACATTTAGACGACATGCCGATGACACACACACACACACACACACACACACAGACGCATACACTCACACGATGTACACAGAACGTGAACCCACGCACGCAGGCACGTCCGCACAAACGCGGGACAAGGGAGGAATCGAGGGCAGCCACCATGTCCGTACCCTCGGTCTGTTTCTTCCAGAGCACCGTCCCTGGGACTGGGGGAAGACACTGAAGCCACACACACAGGGATGGACAGGGACAGGGACAAACATGGGCACTTTAACAGGTATAGACATAAACAGGAACAGGAGGACAGACACAAAGACAGTCTACTAGGCCGGGGGGGTCCTATGACCCAGTGTCAGATGGAGGCAGAAAAGGATCCTCTTCTTTGGTAGGGTAATGGGGTAAGTCCTCCTCATCCCTGGGGTAAAAGGAACCCATGACCAGAGGGTTCGCGAGGTTGGGGACGGAGGACCCAGAGTCCGATAGAGCGGGTGATTTCCGCTACCTCCTGGAAATACCCCACCAGCTCCTCCTACCCCACCAGCTCCTCCTCCATCCCCTACCCCCAACCACAATAAATACACAATAATTATATACACACATGGGGAATAAGCTGGATTGAAAGATAGCGCAGAGGCACTAATCATGGCAGCACAAGAACAAGCTCTAAATACAAGATCAACAGAGGCTGGAATCTACCACACCAGCCAAGACTCCGGTGTCAAGATGCACCTGAGACAATCCAGCACATAACAGTGAGATGGAAGATCCTAGCAGGCCAAGATAAGGAGGTGAAGGTCTTTTGTAGTCATTTTTTTTTTAGCAGGAAGGATAACCATGTGGCTGGCATAGTGTACAGGAACATCTGTGCTGAGTTTGGACTGGAAGTTCCATGGTCTAAGTGGGATGGATAATTGATCGAAGATGTTGGAGAACGATTAAGCTAAATCCTGTGTAGCTTCCAGATACAGACCAATAAAATGGTAATGACTAACCAACTGGATATAGTAGTGGTGGATAAACAGCAGAGAAGGGCCGCAGTGATAGATGTAGAGGTCCCAAGTGACAGCAACATCAGATACAGGAAGAATTTTGAGAAATAGCAAGGGCTGCAAGAAGAGCTGGTAAAGATGCAGAAGGTAAAGGTAACAGGTCTCATAGCAGTTGAAACTCTAGGGGCTCAAATGAGGGAGTGGCTCCAGCAGTTCCTAGAAATGACATCTGAGATCTTTGTCCAGAAGAGTGCAGTCCTGGGAACAGCTAAGATACTATGCAGGACCCTCAAGCTCCTAGACCTCTGTTGGGGGACCCAAGCTTGGAGGAAAAAGACTGGGTGAGAAAATGGGGATTTCTACAGTTTCTGGCTTTGAGGGTATAGTCAGTATTCCTACTGTCTCTGGGAGTTTAAGAGTGTGATCAGTTTTTCTACTTCTGTGGTTAGATCAGTATTTCTACTTCTGTTTACCAGTTTTCACTCTTTTGTCATTCCTGGGGTTTGTGGAGTCACTCCTCCAGTTTAGGAGCCACAACCCCACGTGACTTTAGCACCACTGGGCCAATGTTAGTGTTAACCTTCCACATTCTCTCTTACCACTGCTCTTTCAGTTTCTGGTATTTATCCAGCTTTGCATAGTCCTTACTCTGGACTGACTGGTCCAGAGCATTCCCAGATTGTAATGGTTAGTACCTCGAAATGATATAAGGAAGGACAGATGGTGAACCAGTGACAGGGTACATGGGGACTGGGGAGAGAAGGACAGACAATCTGGTTTAATCTCATAGAAGAGCTATTGTAGCCCACGTTACTGAAAAAGTTCATGCTGGCTATGATAAGAATGTGTCAGAACACAGAGTCCATGCCAACTTGCTGTGTACAGGATCGGGTTGCCTCATACCAGTCTGAGTGCACATGCTTGAACCCCGTGCACTGCCGAAAGCACCTACAACTGGACCCTGGAGCAATGGAAGAAGATGGCTTAATCTGAATCACACCTTCTCTTCCACCAGATGGATGGCCTGATGCGTATGCATCACTTATCTGGGTAACCAGATGTCACCAGGACCTGGTGGAGGCAGTGTGAAGCTCTGGGCAGTGTTCTGTTGGGAATCCTTGGCTCCTGGCATTTGTGTGGATGTTACTTTGAAACATACCATCTACATAACTATTGCTTCACCCCTTCATGGCAATGGTATTTCCTAATGCCTATGACCTCTTTCAGCAGGACAATGCCACACTGCAACAAAAATGTTCAGAATGGTATGAGGAGAATTACAAGGATTTTAAGAATCCAACCAAGCATCTGTGGGGTATGCTCGAAAAACAAATTGATCCATGGAGGCCCCATCTCGCAATGCACAGGACCTTATCAGATACCACAGAACATGTACAGGACCATCAGAAGTCGTGTGGAGTCCATATCTCGACGTGCCAGAGCTGTTTTAGCACAAGATGAACCTATTTCTCACACTCCCTATCCAGGACTCCACTTCCCATCATCCTCCCTGTCACAACTCACCCACCACTCACCTCCAGTCCATCTCCATTACCTCCTGGTTGTTGACACCCTGGCCTGTTCTACTGTTTGTTCTCTTGCGTGTGTCTCTTGGTCTATCCGCATGCTCTCGTTATCAACCTCTGCCTGTTCTCTAACTACTATTGTGAATAAACCTTTTTATGATCAACTCCTCTCTGAGAGTGTCTGATTCAGATCCCTGGGCTGGGAGGCCGGCACAGCAGCTCGAGGGAGACGCCTTCTCAGCACACACACGCTCGACACACAATTACCAACCTACTGAGTCAGTGCACCTGTCCCTTGTTTGTCTCCCATTACTTTCACTCCCTACATAAACCCCACAGGTCCAGTCCACCAGTGCTGTGCAGTGAAGGCACGACTTTTACATAAACACTCGAGTTTTAAGACGCGATGGTTGCTCTTTGCGGTCTTTGTATTAGCGCTTGTGCGCATCTCGCGATTTGTATTTCTATTTGTTATGGATAGCAAAGACGTGCCTCTGCCACCATCTCAAGTTCAAGTTCAAGTTTATTTATTTTTATAGCGCTTTTAACAACAGACGTTGTCTCAAAGCAGCTTTACAAATG
>JAOXYF010000012.1:275828-292253 GCA_028565775.1 Sternarchorhynchus goeldii
AACAGAAAATACTGGACTGCAATTACCGGTAACTACAGAACATACTGGACTGCAATTACCAGTAACTACAGATCATACTGGACTGCATCCAGAAAGACTGGTATTACAAAGCAGTGTGATGATTTCACATATGTTTGCATACAGGCTACAGGGATGTAGTAGGTGTTTACTTTGAGACAAACTCAAACTGCTTTAAGTAATACATTCCCATGTCACTCACAGTATCAGATAGTGGGAGCACAATTTTGTAGCACTGACATCATACACTTGAAGACACTGTGAAACACCTTCAGCAAGCTCTAAATTCAACATCGTACTGTTACTTAATTTGATTTCCACTCCAGCTTTGGAATGTGATCCCATCGGGCAGCAGAAGGAAATTGCAAAACACATTTGTAGACAAAATATATACAAGAGGACTTGTTTTTTATACAATATTTTCAGTTGAAGGATTGAAAGATCTTTATAAACAATTTATTACAACTGAATGTTCCCGACTACCTGTCAGTGAACAGTCAACAGTTTCACTTCAAACAACAACACCAAAAAAACCCCAAAAACAACATCAACAACAAAAACTAGGATATTCATAGATCAACATATGCGACATGATATTGCACTAAACCGCAGCATATCTCAAAATAAACACCTCAAAAATAAATCAATCAATAACCCAGTTTTTGCTGCCTCACATATTGTAAGCAGTGGACTCAACAGCCAGTGTCCAATGTCTGTTTCACTAGCAGGAGGTGATTGAGCCCCCAGCAGTAAAACTGTCCGAGCTCCTTTGAGCTGATGACTGATTAGTCGTTTCAGTAGTGAAGTTCATGCGTTTCTGTCCAGTTCGTGACCCAGAGTTTTTTGTTGAGGTTTTGCTTGGGTCGGAGAGCCCAGCTAGGGTCGTACCTCTCCTCTTCACGGATTTTCACTCCACGGTACTTAGTCATTACCTTGTAGTAGACCGCCCTCTTAAAGAATCCACACTGCATGAGAGAGAGAGACAGAGAGAGAGAGAGAGAGAGAGAAAGAGAGAAAGAGGAGAGATAGGGAATGGGAGAGGGGCAGAAAGGGAGAGAGAGAGAGAGAGAGAGAGGAGGCCAAAGGAGAGAGAGGAAGAGAAGTTGAGAAGTGAAAAACAACAGAGAAAAAAAAGTTATCATTATTCCCCATGGGTGAGTATTTGAAGCAATTCACTGCCAGGACCTGGAGTGAACAAAAATGAATATTTGTATTAAACAACAAACAAGAGCTTTCACTCAGAGAAATGCCAACTATCTGCATGCTTCATTTGTGAGAAAATTAATCTCAGCCCTATTAAAAAATATCCAGCCAAAGAAGGTGTTAGTGAGAGTTAGACAGGTGGAGCAACACCTGTCATCCTAGTTCAGGAGTGCTGAAAAAGATAGAAAAGATTAACTTCATCTGATTGTAGAGGAGGAGGAGTCAAGGCAGGACTCTGAAACACCATGAGAGAGCAGGGGACAGAATAGAGTGAAGAAAAAAAGATCAAAGTCGAATCCACAGGGCTGCATTACCGAGGAGCACCACCAGGGGCACTGGGAGAGGGCTGACAGAAGACCCCTCCCCCGCTCTCAGTAGTCTTCAGTCAGTCTTTCTGTCTCGGATGGCTGTATCTTCATCTCTGCTTTTTGGGCCTTGGCCTCGTACATCTCCCTTCGACTGGCTCGCTTAAAGAAACCGCACTGCAGGTAGAGGGAGAGGGTAGGCCGGGAAGGGAAGCAGTCAAGGCCTGGTCAACAACAGGCAGTCTTCAGAAAACCTTCAGACAGCTGCCAACTGTTTCAGCAGTGCCAGCAGGGCCAGCAGTGGTGCGTTACTGGAAGCTGTGAAGACTGTGAACCACTGGGGATTGATCATAAAACACTGGAGGTTGGGTGCCGTTCCAATTTGAAAACCCTTAATGTGGAAAGAGTGAGCCTTGAATGTAATCAGTAGGCAGATCAGCATGGAAAAGACTAAATGGGGTCTGTAATACTGCACTGCCCTCTGCATATTAGGTAAAAAACATACACACAGGCCTGTATGTACAAAGTACTGAATTACGGTGGAGAAATTCTACATGGAAACGGGATGAATGATATGTGATGGTGATATGTGATTTCAGTACCTTCCATAATATGAGACTGATGAGTCCTAATAAAAGGATTCCCGCTACACCAGCAACCACGTAGATCCAGAGAGGAGCATCGTATGGAGTTTCTTCTCCAAGCTCAGGATCAATGTTGACCACAAACTACAGAGAGGAGCAGGGACAATGCAAAAGGAGCACAGGAGAAAGTCAAAACGAGGAGCAGATCTCAAGCGCCCCTTTGAGGAGATGTCTCTTACCTCCCGGGATTCACTGTCCATCCTGAGTGCAGGTTTATCTGTGACCAGCCTCAGTGTGGCGTGTCCCTTCACGATCACCCGGAAAGCATTTAAGTGATCCTGAGGGAGGGAAAAAAAGAGAAAAAACAGTGTCAGTCATGCCGAACCGAACCTCAGCCATGAGAGGGGTAGAGCTTCCAGAGTCAACACAACTCCAGACAATCACCTCCAACAAGGTGCTGTTCCACACCCGGGCCCTGACAGTGACTGTGGCCTTGGTGGACATGTTCCTCAGAGGGCAGGAGAAGGTCATGCAGTGGGCTGTGTGCTTTGAGCACTCCTGCATGGTAAATAAGCCAGTAAAATCGTTTAGCATCATGCCGACACTCCCACAAGCTAACACTGCTCTTCTAAACAAATGGCACAATGAAGAAACGATAAGCTGTTTCGAGTCTGGTCATGAGGTGTACCAGCAGGTGGGTCTCTTTGGGAACAGTGATTAGGTTTATAGCAGCTTCTGTCTGTGGCAGACTGATGTCCAAGTCTCGTCTCTGCCGTTTGGGAGACGTAGCTGGTATCTGTTTACAAACAGGAAGTTGTTACTTTTTATGGAAGGCTTGCCAGTAGCTCTTTTTATTATTCAGAAACATAATTTAAATATCTTTGTCGCAGCCAAATATTAATGAGGAATGCTTCTGTGGTGGGTTCCTTGTGTCTTTGTACTTACGGAGAGATTGAGCACGTTCACTCCTCCCCCAGGGGGAGTGCAGTGTGACTCAGACGTGCCGCTGGTCAAGATCTCTGTTAGATACAACAGCCATTTACCGTTCGCCACCTCGTATGGCCACTCAAAGTCCACCACCAGAGTTCCCAGCCCACCCAGTGGCTCTCCCACCACAATCACCTGCACGCAAACACAGACATTCAGTTGGGCTCATCCCTGCTATCACGGCGTGACCGACTGCCAGGACATGCGCGCTGCTCCGAGCTGCAATTTAGCTACAGTCTGCAGCTTGGCCACACGAGGGCGCTATGACACAGTTGGTGGGAAGCCCACTCCAGCAAAGCTTTGAGAAGTCTGGAACATGTAAAAAGATGGGCATCTTCTGGACCTGCTTGTGTCTGCATTCCTGGCCTGTCACTAGGGACTTGGTTACTGTATTTTTGTTTGCTTGTGTCTTCACTATTCATGCTTGTGTCTTCACTATTCCATATTACACAATCTCACCTGAAAGGCAAACTCCACAGGACTGCCCACATCAGCAGTGGTGTTCATACCTGATTCCCCCACAACTTTGCCACTGAAAAAAGTGTTTACTATCGGTGGATCTCTGTAGGAAAGAGGAGGACTGATCAGCAAACATTACATTTGAAAATGACATACCGAAATATGGGTATATGGATTAAATAGTGTGTAAGGACATACATAGAGAAGGAAGTGAGGATTTTGTTTTCCACGTTAAGGATGACTGGGACAGGGTAGAGATCACTCTGTTCACTCAGACTGAAAACAGCAGTACAGACACACCCACACACACACACCAAACACACACACCGAACATCAGGAGCAATTCACCAAGAACAAAAAAGGGAGACATTATTCACTAGAGTACACGTGTAGAGACGTACGTAGATAGTTGGAGCTGCAGCTCAATCTGCTCAATGTAAAGTGTAATAAAAGTCTCAAATTTAATCAGGAAGGAAGTCTGCAGAGGAAAGAGAGACTGGTTGTATGTCATGGTACTGATGGCAAAGACAGAGAAATCAGAGAAGAACAGGTGAATGGCAAAGCCATTGTCATTTTAATGTTCGTTACTTTTTGTGGCATGGATAAGTTTTCATGAATATGTATGTGAAAACTGTATACACAGGCGTTTGTAAATATCCACATGAGGTGTAAGTCATGTTTGTACCATGACAGTTTTAAGTAGTGATCTTATAACACAGTGTAGTTTTCTAGTTGTAAATGTAGTTATTAATGCAGGTACAATTACCCTTGCGTTGCTCTTAAACGGGTTGCCCAGCTCACAAATAACTGTCGTGTTAGCACTACAAACCACGTCCTGTTTACAAAAATAAAGCAATCAATAAATTTGGCACAGCCAGCATCATGTGTTGTTTTTTTAAGATGTAGTTGTAAACGCTGTAAAATAGTGCCACCATGTGGTCTGACCTGGGACCGCCAGCCAGAGTACTTGAGAGCAGTGGGAATGGTGATGTTGAGCATTGCTTGATGGGCGTCTTCTGCCTCCCTGCCATGGTCAGGAAGATTGGACACTTCCACCATCAACGTGAGCTTCTTGATACTGCTGCTATATTCCATGGTCTGACCTCCACCCTGGCTGCTAATGGAGCAAAAGATATTACACTTGAGAATTTGAAACTGCGAATAGAATATGGAGAAGAGTTATTCCCAGAGTAATTCCATCCAACAGGACACATCTAGAAACATCTGCATTGTTTCTGTAGCTCACCTGGGAAAAGGGGATTGTTGCTCACTCACAAACTGGGCCTTCAGCTGCAGATTACTGCTGCATTTGTTATCAGAGCCACACTCCTTCTGGAAGTTGATCTACAATGGCATCGATATCACTCAACAGTTCCTGGGGCTTACCTCTATCTGTTTGTAAAGGCTTAGATATTGTGTTTATTCAGTCTTTTTATATGCCGCGGTACCTCCGCTTTCTCCGTGAGACTTCGCTTCCCGTCTGTCAGCACGGGGAAGGCGTCCAGGTTCTGCAGGGTCTGGGGGGCGTCTGCGTCGGGATTGTGGAGCGAGACATTCAGGAGAAACACAACGGGCTGCAGCTTGTTCTGCAGCTGCTCCTGCAGGGTGGGAAAGCGGTGAGGGGGAGCCGTGGCCCTCAGAGCGAGCGGCGGGCGCGCGTAGCGGTTGTGTGTGTGTCAGGCGCAGGCCTCTTACGCTCACAACGAGCCCCAGCTCCTGGCAGGTCGGCGAGGAGAAGGACAAGAGGCCGTTGAACGTGCTCAGCTTGTTGCTGAGGAACTGCACCCTGGCGCTCCTTCGGCCGCGGTCCGCTTCCACGGTGTAGTTCACGGCTGAGGAGGGAAGATGAGAGAGTCAGCGGGTGTCCTTGTCTCGCTGAAGGGCTCTCAGAAAGACATGAGAAAAGACAGTGGTGCTTACTGATGCCGTTCCTGAAGCCACGGTTTCCATTGCTCAGCGTGAAATTGAAGCACATCTTCACTGTCACGCTGAGAAAAATATCAGTCAGTTTCAGCATATTTTCTGAGATAAACTGAAAACAACTTTAAGATTTCAGCTGAAGGAAGAACAGAGTGTAAAGGCCACCACTCAAAGACATGTTTCCTTACCAAGGATTTTTGCACTGGCTTGGGTCAACAATCTTTGGCTCTACTGTGAAATTTCGGGATAAGTGGACGACAGGACGTGCCCTAAAATAATAATAATAATAATAATAATAATAATAATAATAATAAAATAAAGTGCTTTGTATGTTACCAAATCTTTTTGTATGTTTTTAAGTAGTTAAATTCTAACCTTAGAAGCGCTATGCGGTCATCGAGGGAGCCGACTAAGATATCAGGGTATTGGTTTCCATCCATGTCCATACCACCGCTGATAGAGTAGCCGAAGGTGTTGAACTTACCAGAACCCACAGACTTCCCTTCAATAGCCTACATACAAAATGAAAAATGCATTATAACCAACCTGAGCACTGAGCCCTTTCCAGAAAAAAGAGAGGCAGTTTCCCTTTGGTCCCCACTGTCAGGATCAACATTGTCCTTCTTTGCTTAGGAAAAGGAGATTCCCTTTTCTCTGAGGAGGATGGAAAGTTCCGGATGACCTTACCTGACTGTAATCCTTTGTTATTCCTTCCTTGCTCCCCATCCAAATGTAGACCTTGCCAGAATCATGAAATGGAGCTCCCACTGCAAAATCTAGCAGACCAGGAGAAACAAAGCTTCAGATGCAAAGGTCTCTCGTCCAGTAGGTGGCAGCATGCTCACGGTTATTTAGCTTTTTTCAGTTATATTGTTTTTTTGGTTTATTAAATCCAGCATTGGCCTTATATTTTAAAATGGGCCCTCAGGGAATGAATATTGATAATGTGTTTTATATGTCTACAGCTTGAACCTTGTAGGTGTACAAAAACATCCACTTCATCACTTTGGTTTAGTGCATACTGTTTTTAATACCCTAAATTTACAAAAATGTTTTAAATGTGTAATAAACCACATTGTAACAATATTAATGGTTCACTGTCATCCTTTAAAAATGCAAACATACAAGGCCGTAAAATAAATAAATTAAAATAAATAAATAAAGATTTCACCTTGGAAACCATCCTGATTCACATCACCTACTGCTGCCACAGCAAGCCCGAATGCCGAACCCTTAGCTCCCATCAGGACCATGATAGTTTTGTTCTGGAAAGTTCCGTTTTCATTCATGAAGACATACACTGCCCCACCTTGCTCCTTGTAGCGGTCGAAGTAGAATGGTGCACCAATGATCAGGTCATTCCAGCTGTGGTGGAGAACCCGACCGTGAGCACAAACCAAATGGGACACAGATATTGGCTTTGTTTGCCTTAATTTTCCACACAGGCGTTTTGTTATGTCACGAAGGACTGAGCAAGCTGCTATAGAAATGCATTCAGCCTGGAACCATTTGGCAAGCTGCTGTGGGGTTGTGGACCAGTGGTGTGTGTGAAAGCAGTCGTGTGTGGAGCGTGCGAGTGCCAGGGGCCGTAACTGAGATAAACTGAGGAGAAGGTTCCGGGCTGCTGCCTCCGAGATCACGTAACAAAGGCACACAGAGGAACGTAGAGGAGCTTAGTGCACGGTGATTAAGACAACAACAAGTCAGCCTTTCAGATCCATGCTGGCTGTATGCTTTTAGGTAGGATGGAGTAGCTGATGTAACATCTAAATCGGACGGCTTGATGGATAAAAGGGGGTTGTGATGCTCACCTGGGAAAGCAATGTCCTGGTGACACCAGTACATTATGGGTTTGAATCCCAGGAAACGTGTAGTGTCACACTGCAGCTCTAGACATGAGTAGAAATGTAAACTTACTCATCGTTGTTGAGATCTGCCACAGCTATACTGCTCCCGAAGTAAGATCCCACTTGCTCCCCTTGGATTGTAATGATGGCCTCGAGGCCGGACTGCCCTTTTGTTGCTAGGGTAACAGAGCCCCTGGACTCGTCCCTGGGAGCCCCTGTAACCACTGTGTAGTCTTCCTTGCTCAGCAACTTCCTGTCTTCAGTCACAGAGTATCCTAAAAGGGCAATCAACATGTGACAAAAACACTGAAATAAAGGCCATTCAGTATGTTTTCCTGATACTATATAAAACACATGTGTCTGTGACACCTGGTTTGCGCACCACCGAATGGAAAATATTCATACCCATATAGCTGTTCCGTCTGCCCTGTTGCCCCAAGTCTTTTTCATTGTAATCCCAGGAGTTCCCTGGGGTTGTGTCTCTCCAAGTTACATGGACGTTACCTGGTAAACAAAGGCAGTAAGATCAGATTCCGTCAGGGTTAACCAGTTCCTCTGGCAAGCGGGACACTGTTTAGAGAAACATGTTGCTAGTTATTTCCACAGGACTCGTCTCACAGCGGCCGCCACAATGCCCGGTCTCCCGCCCCTCCCTCGTCCTCCGTCACGGGGCCGCGTGCCGGAAACACCCACCCTGCCAAAGGTAGCTGCCGGCGGAGCCGATGTAGACATCCGTGTCCGTGATGCCGGCGGAAATGCCCATGTTACACATCCCTTCCAGCTCCATGTCGAAGTTGGGGTTGCACACCTCGTAGCTGTGAGTCTGCCAGTCGTCGTCCTGGTTGTAGGTGAGGTCGTTGCCACGCACGAAACACCTGCCCACCATTCGCCGCTGCTCCTCTGTTCCCCCCCGCACTATTTTGACGTAGCGGTGACCACATGCCTGCCAGATATGTTGGGGGTCATAAACGACAGTAAATGACACGGATAACCAGCCGGACCTCCGTGCGGTGCAGTCCGTGTCAGTCTCACCAGGACGCGACCCCCAGACTTCTCTCTCTGGCTGGCTACAGTCACCCCCAGCCACATGTCCTCAATCATCTCAGACGAGTCCGCTACAACAGAGGAGAGACACCTATCAGTAAGCAGGTACTTTAGATAACATTTACTGGAAGCTGAGTGTTTGCAGACAGATGGATACACCTATCGGTAAATCCTGGTGTATTCAAATTCTGCTCAGTCAACTGGAAAACCTTTCTGATCCGAATAACTTCTTCAAGGCATGGAGTTTGCAGGGATTCTTGGGTGCGGGTCACTCATTATTAAAATGATTCTAACATTACAGGAATGGGGAGGGCAGAACAAGCACTGTGAACATTTGCTCACCTGTGTGAAGGTTGTTCAGTTATCAATACCTTTGTTTACTTGCATATTCATATCAATGTCAACAGCAATGCAATAGTTGTGACCTTTTGTTCTCGTTACTAACCGATTGTAAAGCCTGCATGAAAAGGTCCCAGCTAAGGCAGGCGTAAACAGTTCTAAAGCTCCATGTGATCCAAAAATCAACAGAGTGAACAGTGAACAGATAAGAGAAGGTGAATGTTTATTTAAGAAACAAAAGCTGAGCCAGTGCACTACACAGACTAAATGCACGCTATAGTACATTTGGAAGTGTAATGTTTTCACAAGTAATCACCCAACATAATTAGGATAATAACATTTTCTTCATTCATCACTAACAGCTGCCACAGGCTGGGACCGTGCTTCGGTATGTCTGTGAACGTTCCTGCACCTGTTAATGACTACAGACCACATAGCAAATGGAATAATCATATAGAGAAGCGCGCCTAGAAAGTTCCCGTTCCAAGCTGTCTGCCGTGCCTGTAGCTGCGTCTGCCGGCAGCACCAGCCAATCACTGCTCACCTGTGGGGGCAGGGGGAAGCTAGTATTTCAAATATAAAAACCTGTGGTGAAGCACCGAGGCAGGTGAAGTTCTGCTGTGTTGAAGCTTGTCGAGTTTGGCTTTGAAAATAAGAGGAGGGGGTTTTGGGAGCTATTTTGGATTTTTTTAGTCATTCACCTTAGTTCCCAGGTTTACCTTCTGCTGGCAGTGCGCCTGTACAACTTGATTTAAACAGCATTATGCTTAAAAATAAAAATCTCATTTACAAATAGCTATATGAAACTATATAGTAACTTTAACTACCCAAACCAAAGTTAATTTAGAAGCATGGTTGTTTCCCAGTAGCTCATCCAAATACATGTAGACCATGGTACATATATGTGTGAAGCACACTTTGTTTTGTGTTAGTTAAGGGTCACTGCTGTCACAGATTCTCCTTTGCCTGTGGTACTGCCTGCCTTAACCAGGCTAACAGAAACTCAAAGTTTTATATCCAACATTCATGAATAACACTGCCTGTCTACACTGTTGGTATTCATAAACTACCTGTGCTTTATAATATGTCATAAATGTTTTATGAGATCCTCAAACTAACAGTGTTACTAGTAATTTGCACAGCTTTCCTGAATTAAGCCAGTGCTTACTTGAAGTGATGAGGTCCACTCTGGTGCAGTCGTCCAGCTGGGTGGTGATGGGGCAGGAGTAGATAGCACCCGTCTCGTTCACTCTGAGCTGGGAGAGGGCCTTCTCTTTAGGGGCTCCAGCCAAAAGCCTGCACATACAGTCAGATGTCATCTGGCTTCAAGACATTTTGGTGACTTACCTCAAAAATGGCTAACCCTCCAAAAAAAAAAAAGTCCTGTGATGTGGGGGGAGGCAGAGAGAGGGAAGAACATGCTTTAGCGGGTGAAGGGGAGAGAGTGGGGGATGAAAAAGAACGAGTTCAGACCTGAACAGAGAGGAGGGAGGAGAGTCGCTCTGGTTTGTTTCAAACCACGTTTTGCAATTGGCTTACCAGCAGAAAAGATCGATGGTACAAGAACCAAGAGAGCATTAAACAAAGGGTTCTGTCACCTACAGCTTGAGCATTAAACAAAGGGTTCTGCCACCTACAGCTTCAGCATTAAACAAAGGGTTCTGTCACCTACAGCTTGAGCCAAGAACCAAGAGAGCATTAAACAAAGAGTTCTGTCACCTACAGCTTGACCCAAGGTGAATTGTTAAGGTGCACTGAGTCTGTGTTTTAGTTCATGTGTGTATATGTGTGTGTATGTGTGTTTTAGTTCGACAATTACTAAAAGGGAAACTGGATTAATTGACAAAAAAACACTGGATGAAAAAAATGCTTAAACAGGTAAACACTGGACACAATGAATACATTGAACAGAACCTCAGAAGTAAGAGTACGAGCAGAGCTGCACATTTAGCACAAACCCCTTTTGTCCTTCCATTCTTTAGCTGGTAACCTGGCATTTCTCCTTCCTTCCTCCCACACAAATGTTCACTTTCACCATCTGCTGCACTGACCACAAAGTATTTGCCCTCAAATTCTGATTCATCTCTGGAGAGTGAGAATGATGTCATGATAGACTAGCTGTTTTTAGTGCCCTTTAGTGCATAGTTTTTCACCAGGTGGAAAGGCAGTAGACTAGTAGGGAACAGGGTGGGGTAGTCAGGACTAGATGACTTGTAAAGCTGAGCCTCAAGAATTCCTGATAAAGACTCGCCTTATTAAACTCTGTCAACAAGCCAGTGGTGTGACTGTCTAATTTTCCCTGAGGAACAGCCTTAATCCATCCACAACCAACACGATTTTGAAAGGCATTTTGTTTCCCATATCATGTTCTCCAGAGAGAAATTAGTCTCTTAGAACAGCAGCAGGCCTCTACAGGTGCTCAGAGAGGACATTCAGTGCGTTTTTACTGAAAACATTCAATCACAGTACCCCTGAAAAAGACATACAGCAGTCTGCACTTCCCTGGGACACAATGACAATAAAAAATACCTTGAAAAGATAAGGCTCAATGCTCTTGGCCGCATGAGGGCCATTAAAATGTTTCAGCATTTCAGGGCAGACATTTACCAGACATTACTGCAGGTGTGAGTTATACCTGTCATTAGTTATGACTTGATACGTGGTCTTGGTTTTAACACAAACTGCTCTCCACCCTCACATATCCCAGCTGTGGGGCTAAGTTTAGTGTGCCTGGTTTCACACTGGCTCCACCGTTCTCACATTGAGGCAAATGTTTACATTCACCTGGTTGCCATGGAGAGCACTAATCTGTTGCCTGAATGAAAATGGGACTGGATGAGCTCCAGAACAGGGTCATTTAGTGATTTAGCGGAGGTGTATACCATTGTAGAAATGTCTAAAAAAAGTCGCTCCTGGGGCAGGAAATGGATCTCTTTGTCTGAGATTTGGTGGGAAAGCACACCTGATCCACATAGACAGCACAAATCCTTTCTAACTTGGGAGAGTTTAGGCACAGTGCTTCTCCCAGGGCAATAAGGCTAACATGATCTAACCAAGCTGGTAGCATACATATACCTTTTCTCCTGTCATTAATATTACTGTATATTTAGCAATCACCAGCAACCTCATTTTAAATATCCAGCTCAGCTTTCCTGAGTAACTTTGGCAAACACATATTTCCAGAAGGGGATTGAATTTAGCACCAGCAGGTAAGACTGACCCAGGAAGATTGGACCTCGCTCACAGATGCAGTACATTCTGTGGAAACAAAAACCTGCAGCGTTATAATGGAGCACCACCCTGCTCTACAGATCTGAGAGCATCACCCTGCGCTACTGATCTGAGAGCTGTGAGCATCACCCTGCTCTATAGATCTGAGAGCATCACCCTGCTCTACTGATCTGAGAGCTGTGAGCATCAACCTGCTCTTCTGATCTGAGAGCTGTGTGCATCAACCTGCTCCACTGGTCTGAGAACTGTGAGCATCACCCTGCTCTACTGATCTGTGAACTGTGAGCATCACCTTGTTCTGCTGAGAACTGTGAGGTTTGGTGGTTTGACCTTGCTCACTATCAGGCTGTTTTCAGTACATTTGTGTTTTTGGCAACACTGTCCACCTGAGAGAAAGAGTGGCAGCTGCACATGAAAGTCTGGTTCTCTTATGCAGAGAGAAAATGCATTTGCCTTTTGAAAGGCCATTTAAGGGAAGCGGTCAATGAATCTGGTGGGTCGTTTCGGTAATTCCAGGCTCCATAACACCGGGGTTGAGCTCCTGTGGTCCAGCAGTGCCGAGCCAGGGTCATCACCCATCTCCTCCTTCATGACACTCCACTGGCTAACGTACTTGGCATGCACATTTCAATGGGTCCAATTGCTGGCTTCCTAAGATGAAACTGTGGTACCATCAAAAAGATCATAGATGCAGGGCTTTCTCTGGGCTAAGAGATAAGTGATACTGGTGGAACGCCAGACAGAGAGATGTGCTGCTCTAGTTCTTTCTAGTTTATAACACATGGACTTTAGAAGTCTGATTACTTGTGTGTTAGACACTCAATAAGACCAAAAGATGTGGACAGACTGGGGTCACATCAGCAGGATTAAGAACTACAGATTCTGAATATTGTTCTGATCTGGATTAATACACTGGATTCAAACCACATTCAGCTAATCTGTTTTGTAATCCACATTGAGCTAATCTGTTTTGTTCAAGTATATATGTGTGTAATGATAACTTCATTGACATTTCAGTATCAAACAAGTAGTTTTGAAATCTCTTTTATTAAATTAATTTTAATATGTGTATATATCAACACTTTGTCCAACCATGAAACCATATTTACAGCTGTTTGCAGGACTAACCATTGAATAAACAACTGACAATAATTTGTAGGCGCACACACACATGTATATCTGTGTGAGGTGTGAGAAAACCACACTAGCAGTGAAATAAAAAAGGCTAAAGGTAAGAATAACTATGTCAATATTTTATAATTGAATGAGAAATATCCTGAAAATTTTAAAATATCCTGAAAATTCAGTTTTCACCCTCATACACAGCTATAAAACCTGTTTTATTATGCTTGAAACTGATCTTCTCATAAGTATATTTCACCACACGTAATATAAAATGTATTGGGGGCAAACTGAACATAAAAAAAGCATGTTTAGAGATTAAACTTTCATTCTCTAAGGCAAATGTCCTTTCAACACACTCAAAGAGAGAACAGCTACTTATCTTTCCTTCAGTATTTGGGTGAAAAATAGCCTTACTCTTCAGAGAAGCACAAGATTCAACAGTTCATCAACTGGAACCTCTCAGAAGAACACAGATGCAAACAGAGTCTCACTATTAAATAAGTGAAAAATTGCCTAATACTCCTTTATAAATGAGGACTTGGTGTAAGATTGAAGACATCTACAAATTCCATACATTGGTCAATGTCTTACCTCCCCAATGTCCAATCTATGCTCCAATCACAGCACTTAGACACCCGTCTAAACATCAACATCTGATGAAAAACACATCACAGCTCGGCCACAGAAAGCCAGGCATCGCTCAGTCATGATAGATGAAGCAAGCATGCAAGCAAGCACTCCCTGATCTGGGTTCAGATATGGTGGCTAGAACCAGTTCAGTGTAGGGTGGGGAAAAAAGAGCACGGCAGGCCTCAGATCAGCAAGATAAGAGTTATCTGGAGACAGATCCAAGCTGATAGTAAGCATTGTATGCACATAGCTTTATTGAAAAGCACAACCCAGTAGACAAAACTACTGCTAAGACAACCAGTTATGCAGCACAGGTAATACGGTTCACCTGTTATAGACCATACCAGTGGGAATACTCATGATGCATTACCCAATGAAGCAATAATTGGATTATTGTATGTAACATTTTTTATCAAATTACCATTTCAGTACAAATCCTGTAAATAATTTAATACTGTGTGCTGCAAAACCTCAGTTAGGATATTAAATTTGCCATAGAAGAAAGTCCATAATCGGATGAGAAATTAGTAAATGGGAGAATTATACACAATTACTTCTCTGAGAAATGGGATAAGAATTTGATTATAGTGCATGCATCAATATGACTGTAGATCAAAATGACAGTGTTATCAGTGAGGAACTGTGCAGTTGTGGGGCCTCACTGGTGTGTATTGCTCCCAGCGTCTCACTCACGGCCTCGCTGGTGTGTACTGCTCCCAGCGTCTCACTCACGGGCTCGCTGGTGTGTACTGCTCCCAGCGTCTCACTCACAGCCTCAGTGGTGTGTACTGCTCCCAGCGTCTCACTCACGGCCTCACTGGTGTGTACTGCTCCCAGCGTCACACTCACAGCCTCACTGGTGTGTACTGCTCCCAGTGTCTCAAGGCCTCACTGGTGTGTACTGTTCCCAGCGTCTCACTCAAGGCCTCACTGGTGTATACTGCTCCCAGCGTCTCACTCACGGCCTCACTGGTGTGTACCTTTCCCAGCGTCTCACTCACAGGTTCACTGGTATGTACTGCTCCCAGCGTCTCACTCACAGCCTCACTGGTGTGTACTGCTCCCAGCGTCTCACTCACGGCCTCACTGGTGTGTACTGTTCCCAGCGTCTCACTCAAGGCCTCACTGGTGTGTACTGCTCCCAGCGTCTCACTCACGGGCTCACTGGTGTGTACTGCTCCCAGCGTCTCACTCACGGCCTCACTGGTATGTACTGCTCCCAGCATCTCACTCACGGCCTCACTGGTGTGTACTGCTCCCAGCGTCTCACTCACGGCCTCACTGGTATGTACTGCTCCCAGCGTCTCACTCACAGGTTCACTGGTATGTACTGCTCCCAGCGTCTCTCTCACGGCCTCACTGGTGTGTACTGCTCCCAACGTCTCACTCACAGCCCCACTGGTGTGTACTGCTCCCAGTGTCTCACTCACGGGCTCACTGGTGTGTACTTCCCCCAGTGTCTCACTCACAGGCTCACTGGTGTGTCTGAGTATGCAGTCATTCTTGTACTCAAGCATCTTCCTCACGCCAGAGAAGTGACTGAACGCATATTACACAAGAATGGCCTTCTGCGTAGGTTATTCATGTTCACACAAGTGAAAAATGAATGGTGTGTGTGTGTGTGTGTGTGTGTGTGTTTGGGGGGTGAAGGGGACAATGTGTTTGACATGCGCGGCACGCTTTTGCCTCAGTTCAGTAACCACGTTTACATCTATGGTGTTGTCATTCAAAGTTATTTACTGAGTGAAAAGACCTGTCAAGCATGGGCTAAAAGAATTACAGTTGTTACAGGCACCTGACTTTAATGTAGCATGTAATAGCAAAGGAAGTGGAGAAGATACAGAGATACTGTAGCAAATGGTACTGCCAAAAAATAGAAGTGCCGGCGTCTGCTTTAAACGGACTCTTTTTTCACCAAGTTGTAACACTAGCTACTATCTCAGTAAGACACTGCTGCAGTAACTGTAACTCATTCGACCAGCAGAACAAAACATCCAGAAGAAATCCCAAAGTGATAAGTGATTGACTCACCTCACATATATTATGCGATTCAGTTTATTTCCGTATGAAATAAGTTTAATTTCCATTTTTAAATACGTGACACACACTCCTGCAGATGCTCAGATGTCACCAGTATGTCTAAATGTATCAATCCATCCTGATAAAGAAGACCTGATTGTAGTAATTCCTCACATCGTCCATCATCCCTCACAACAGACAGTGGGTAAGATCCACCCACTAGGTCCTGCGGTGAGAAACCAGGCAGACCTCACTGTGCTTACACCCAGGTGTCTGCTTCCTCTGTGTGTGTACACAGATGAAAGTTTCAGCCCTGTCTCCACCAGACAAACATCCTGTCTGCCAGGCAGCAGCTGCCGTTAGCAGGAGAGCCGCGGACGCCTCTGTCCTAATGCTTCAATCAGCATCCATACAACAGGGAGCAACAGGGAGCGCACTTCCAATTACAGGGCCTAGTTAAAGATCCACCTCATAGTGTGTCTGTCTGCTTTACCATTACAATCTTAGTGATCCACATTCACAGCTGCTCTACAAGGCTACGTTTAACGGCGGTAAGATGTGTAACGTTTTAATGCAGCGACTTGGGTGGTGTGAACACATTTTATATTAAGATCCACAGGTCTCGTGGCTGGTCTCGTGGCTTTTTTTATTCCACTACGAGAAGGTCTCACTGAACAAACTCTTGCCTTCACATCACTGATCCAAATTTCCTAA
>JAOXYF010000012.1:298946-310075 GCA_028565775.1 Sternarchorhynchus goeldii
CAGTCTGAACCTGTGACTCTCTCTGACCTGTCTGAATTGGTTTTGCCAGCAACTTTGAACATGCGAGTTGTTGCCAACATGCCATTATTGAAGAAGTCCAGTCTTTATATTTTAGTAATGTTAGACCAATATCTAAATTATCATATGTTCTAGAGGGTTCTAGAGGGTGTACTTGTTGACAACATTTTACCTAAAAAACAATATTTATGTACAGAATTCAGTCTGGTTTTAGAACATATCACATTACTGAGTCTGCCCACCTAAAATTATATATTTTTAATTGTGGACCCTGGAAAGTGTTCCATTTTAATTTTCTTAGACCTCAGCACTGCATTAGATACGGTGAGTTACAAAATCTTCCTTGACTATCTTCAGTGTGGGGTTGGTATGCATGGAACTGCTCTACAGTGGTTTGCCTCCTACCTTAACAATAAAACTTTTTCATGGAAGTTTTTTTCTCTTTCACTTTCCCTCTTTCACTACAGAAAACACCTGTGGAGTACCTCAGGTTTCTATACTGGTTTCTGTATTGTTTCTTAATGGAACATTTAAATCACACATTGGAACACATTGGAAAAGATTTGAGTTGAAAAATTTTACTAATATAAATTGGTCACTTTGTTGAGAACAAAGAAGGTGTCCTAGGAGGATCTCCCAGACCCGGATCTGGGCATCTGTGAGCTCTTGAACATTCTGTGGCCCTTCTTGAGTGGCATCCAATGCCTGACATATAATGTCTCAGAGGTTCTGAATTGGATTCATATCTGGGAATGTGATGGCCAGTCATTGGCATCAATGTTTTTAGCATCCAGGAACTGCCTACACACTCTGAGCACCTGAGGCATTTTCCTGGACCAGGATGAACCCTGGGCCCGCTATACCAGTGTAAGCTCTGGCAATTGCTCTGAAGATTTTATTCCAGTACCTAACATCACCATTAGCTCAACGTGTTGAGCCAGGTGTTGCCTATGGCAATGCTGACATCTGTTAGTGGTAGCCTAATAACTCGGGTTTGGGTTTTCAATTGGAAGTTTTCAGGTTTGAACCCTGGCTCTAACAAGCAGCTATTGTTGGGCCCTTGAGCAAGGCCTTTAACCCTCTTAGCTCCTGGGGTGTTGTGCTGACCCTTCACTCTGACCCCAGCTCACAAAGAAGCAGAGATATGCAAAGAAAATGTTTTATTGTACTGTACATGTGTATAATGACAGATAAAGACATTCCATCTGGCCTATATCTTCTAACAGTTGTCAGAGCACCATTGGCTATCAGCTGTCACCCTTGTGCAGCCCTTCAAGGATATGAAGGCCGTCACTGATCCACCACCATATGTCATGCTCCACCAAAGGCAGCATAACATTCACCATGGCATCTCCAGAGGCTTTCATGTATTCCATATGCTCAGCAGGAACGTGCTTGCATCTGTAAGTTCTGGTGATCTCTGCCAAATGCCAGTTGAGAAGCACAGTGCCGGGCTGTGAGCACAGGACCCACTAGAGAACACTGGGCCCTCATGCCACTCTCATCAAATCTGAGAGTTTGGTCAAAAACATGCTCACCAGTGGCACTCTGGAGATAATTTTATAGGGCTCTGTCAGTTTAGGGCTCTGCTGGGTTGATGCCCTTAAAGCCCTATCTGACTCTCCTTGTGGCCTGTGTTCTGATATCTCCTTCATGCACTTGAGACTGTGCTGGGAGACACAGCAAACCTTGAGACACCATGTATGGATGTGCTGTCCTGGAGGAGCTGGAATACCTCATGTAACCAGTAGTGACAAGGGCACCAGCAACATGTAAAACTACAGTACTGTAGAGAAGACTCAGTCAGGAAGGATAAAGAGAGTAACAAGTGTAAAACTATTCCCTTTTTGGGGTTTATCTTGCTGTTACATCTTCGGTTCTCCTGTTGTCATTTTCATCTGCACCAAAACAGGGGACAGATTAATATTACTGAACTTTAATTGACTGAGTGTTATACTGTTTTCATATATACTGTATTTGGGCAGTGTATAATTAATAATCTAAGATCACTTTTTTAAACATACACAGCCATGCCAGGAGTCATGGGATTATCTTTGACTCTGCAGTTTGACTCTGCACTCAGTTACTAAGCTTAAATCCATGTGATCATTTAAAGACCTGGAACAGGCATCCATCCTTTTAATTCATCATGCATTGACTACTGTAATTCTATGTAAATGGAAATCAATCAATTGGCTCTGTCATGTCTGAAGCTTGTCCAGTATGTGGCTGAATATGCTAAACATTTCACCTGAACTGGCTTCCCAAACAGTACAGAATTGCTTTTAACATTTTAATGTATTTTATAGCTCTAAATGGCACAATCCTTATTGGTTTTAAACCATTTAGCATGTCCAGGTAAACTCCTACTTTGAATTTGCTTTCTGTCATAATGGTTTTTCTTATCTATTTTTTAAAAACATTTTTGTTATTTATTTTTTCTTGCACATTTTCTTATGTATTTGTTCATCACTTTAACTGACTGGCTATCTCTCTCTCTCTCTCTCTCTCTCTCTCTCACACACACACATACACACCCGCTGCTGACCATTTTAACTTTTTGACCTTTTGGTTTATACTTTCCCCACTTTAGCATGATTGCTTTTAAAGAGGAATGTAAATAATCCAAATTCATCAAGAACTGGTTGGTTATATGTGCACAAACAACACAAAAAAATCCTCAAAAATACATGGTGTTCTGGTGATGCATCTTAAGAGGGAGTTCAGGCCTGAGCACAAGAAGCAATGAATTCATGACAGGCCTGTTCACTAATAAATATTAGTTTAGGCCCTCAGGAGAATGTGGCCTCCTGACTCCCCCAGGCAGTGCTACCCTCACATGAGGCTCATGATAAGGAGCTCCCTCCTCATAGCTCTCCTTGCAGACTGGGAAGAGGGAAGGGGAGGAAGACACTGAGATGGATCAGTTTCCTTATTCTCTTGATACTATTAGCAGACTGTACTGTAGGCATTTAGCTCCACTGAATAACGCAAATTGGATTTCTTAGCTGAAATGTTGGTGCTGGTTTCATATTAATTGTTTGCATTAACAGTGAGCAAACAGAGGAATGAAATATTTCAAAAATGAATTTATTACATCTCTTCTGTTCTGTAGAAGCTCATTCCTTTTTCAGTGTGTGTAGGTATGTTTATGTGTGTGTGCATAAACTAATGTCTAAATGTACACATACTCACTCACCAACAGATCACAACCGCCTCCGTTATCATGTAATTTAAAACCAAATCCTCAAAGTGCTACTGTTTATAGCCTTTCTTCCTCTCTTATCCTGATGCTTGTTCTCTTAGGCCACTGAAACAAGAAAGTGTCTCTATGGTAGATATAAGGGAGCAGGCTCAGAGCCACCCCCTCTTTCCTGTGATCCAGAATGGACCCAAACTCCCACTTTCAGTGAGCCTGTCATCTAGAGAGCCTTGACTCTTTTTGAAGGGGAAATCCATCCAAGTCTCTATTGAAATAATGGCTTTGTAGATAACAGACCACAGAAGGCATTCCACTAGTCATTTGCCAAACATCTCAGCTTCTGCTTGGTGAAGTACGGAAAGGATCCATAGTTCATGGGAAAGTAAGAATTTCCAAATGGATGTGAATATGTAAAGAATTTAATCACTGTAACATGTCACTAGAATGTTATGATGCATCTAAATTTGGAACCCTAATTTGCATCTCTTGTATAGCTGTGGATTTTTCATCTGGTCAAGGCTAAAGCATAAAAGGAATTCACTTGCATTTAGAGATTAAATGTTACAAATAAGTAATGGGTTTGTAAAGTGTTTGTAGTTAAGGACACTAGTGCTTTTGAGGTGGAAAAAAACACTGAAATTTTAGTTGTTCAGAAAAAACACTGATGTTGATTTTACACTTGGACAGAGAATGCACAGAAGCTATGTACTGTATATAGGTAATATAAATTACGATAAAGTGCACAAGAGAAACAGGTCCTTCATCAACCTTGCTCTGGCAGAGTGTTAACATCTTCCTCCTCACCTGCTCAGCTGTAATTCTGAATCCAGGGGTTCATAGGGGTTCCTGGGTCCATCTGTGCTGCCAGGGTTCTGTTGTCCGTAGTGTGAGTTGAATGTGTCAGTAGTGCCCATACTGCATGTATGATTACATCCCAGAAGATGGGCGTGGAGATCAGTTGCCTTTGATCCACTGGAGTGAGGCTGGAGGGTGTGCAGCTGTGAGAGTGGTGCGGCAATGTGGGGTCTGGTTCAGAGTGTGTGGGAGGAACAGCCACGAGCCCATTGCTAAACTTGTTGAGAACTTGTTTGGCATATTGTAAACCTCCCTTACTTATCACTGCTGGAGAAGCTGCTGAAGCATACTCTAAACCTCCCTTAGTTATCACTGCTGGTGAAGCTGGTGAAGCATATTCTAAACCTCCCTTAGTTATCAATGCTGGAGAAGCTGCTGAAGCATATTCTAAACCTCCTTTAGTTATCACTGCTGGTGAAGCTGGTGATTTGCTTTACATGTTTCCACCCTGGCTTTATTCTGATGCAATGTGTTTTCCTGGTTCTTTCTTTTGAGTTTTTGCACTCCCTTATTCTCCCTTTTAGTTCTCTCCACACCCTCCTCATGTTTTGTTTCATCTTTTTCTCTAATCTAGATGTGCTTCTTTGTGAACCTGGGTCTTGTGGAGTCATCATATTTGATGTGGCTGATAGAGGGAGGAGAGGGACTGCGACTCACTGCGACTTAGTCTGTGCAGTGTCAAATAACCATTAATGCTGAGTGCTGTGTGTTAGTCTCCTTCCATTCTGAGCATCTATGCCAGAAATATTTCCAGAGTAACAGATGATTCTGCCTATATCCCCTGTCTACTGTATCCTCAGCATGAACATCCTCTCTCCATGGATACAGATATTACTTTCACTGTCAACAAAGAACATTTATACAGTATTAATTAACCATGCACTTGAATGATATATAGGCATTAGCAATGTACATTATACATGAATGGGCAACTGTGGACTCGTAATTGAGCTGCTGGTATGAATATATTCCTGAACTTATCATAATTACTGACATTATTTCACTGACATGGGTTCCTGCAATACTAACTTTGTAATGCATACCAGCAGCACTATAACAATAGGCTAAGCTTGATGTATGGGTTTCCCAGAGCTTCTGTAAACCAACACCAGCCCCTCTACTGGGGAACAAAGGCTCCTAATCCAGCCACCTTTACCCACAAGACCCTCACCCAACCACAATTTACACGCGGCATGTAATCAGAACTGCACCATCAAGCTACCTCTCTTCTCACACACTTCTCAGGTAATATTTCACTTTCTGAGAAGTTTTCATAGTTACTATACTGTACACATAGTTTAAATACCTCCTTTAGGCTGTGATCATTTATTAACTACATGTTTACACGCCTCATATTTTGGTGGAACACGTGTTAAAAGTGTTATTGCAATAAATAATGACAATAATTCCTAAGTGTGTGTGAAATTTATAGTAGTATTTATAGTAGTATTTTGCAATTAAAACCAGTAAGTTTAATGAAAAAACAGAAATTCAATGTAGTTATTTTGGTAGTATGGTGTAATGTAGTAAGGAGCTGATTGAACATGTTCTCAAGAATAGACGCATTGTTACTGAGGACTTGATCAATGGTGTAGCTATACTTCAGTGCTAAAAACGCAGGTGATAAGTTGGTAAACCTTAGCCTAAGGGCATCTAGTCATGATCCATTCAGCCTTGTAACTGACAACAGTAAAATTAATGAGTAATGGGAACTTGATATCATATCCAAAGTTATTTTAGGGTGCAAGCTGCATGGCTTCATCCACTGATTAGCTAATGGTTGCTTTTAACCGTTGATCTTTTTGGCATCTGTCCAATCTTTCTGTGACTGGTGAAGAATGCAAAGACAAAATAAAAAGAAAAGAAAGCTCACAGGTCTCCGACTGAAGAGTTTAATGAAAGTAAACAGAAAAGTGCACTAACTAACAAAATAAGCCACTTAACATTTAAAGTCCAGTAAAGCCCAAAAACATAACATGGTTTTGAATAAGGAACAACATAAGCATATAGCTGTCCTCAGGTGTGGAACCAGGTGATGGATAATGACCACCTGAGAAAGTCATGGACAAAGTAACCAGATAATCAAAACAAGCATTCCACATGCTTGCTACTGCTACAGGTGGACACTGGTAGGTGGCAGAACCTCCCTAATGTTAAGAGGATGGTGGCATTGCCCCTCTAAGTTGATGGAGCCCCACTGACAACTGTATGCTTCTCAGGTGCCTTTCACACCAACAGGGCTCCCTCGATTGGCAATGTGACCCTTTCCCTTATTCACCATGCTCACACCTGCCAAGAAACACAACACACACTGGATTTAATCATCTCTGGGCAGGAGTCCACATCGAGTGGGCTTCCCCTCACTATGAGGCATGAACCAGCCAGCCCCCTGGAGCCCCTACGTCCCTGGAGCCCCTTACATCCCTGGAGCCCCTACATCTCTGGAGCCTCTTACATCCCTGGAGCCTCTTACATCCCTGGAGCCCCTACATCCCTGGAGCCCCTATGTCCCTGGAGCCCCTTACATCCCTGGAGCCCCTATGTCCCTAGAGCCCCTTACATCCCTGGAGCCCCTACATCCCTGGAGCCACTACATCCCTGGAGCCCCTTACATCCCTGGAGCCCCTTACATCCCTGGAGCCCCTACGTCCCTGGAGCCCCTTACATCCCTGGAGCCCCTACATCCCTACACCCTAAAAAAATGCATGGGGTAACCCCCACAGATAGAGAGTAAACTCAGCGGAGACATGCTAGAGGGCTCCTCTCCTCCACACAGTCCAGCAGGAGATGAACATTAACTGCCGATCTCTTCAGCATCTGTCTGATCCTTCATGGGTGAAGAACAAGTAGACACAATAAAAATCATAGGAATCTCATGCAGGTCTCCATCTGAAGAATTTAATTAAAGTAACAATAACGAAACTGAACAGTGCTGAACACAGTACAACTGAACAGAACACTGATCAGTGCTGAACACAGAACACTGAACAATGCTGAACACAGAACACTGAACAATGCTGAACACAGAACACCGAACAGTGCTGAACACTGAACAATGCTGAACACAGAACACTGAACAGTGCTGTAGAGCACAGCCAGCATTTCACTCACCTAGATGGCAGGGCCTGCCGTTGTCATGGAGATCATGGTTGCTATGTGTGCAGTGCTTTCCAAATATCGGTCAGAGGAGGAAGACACAGAGCCACTTTTTTTCATTACTGCCAGGTTTAGCACTAATATAGTGCAGTAGCATGCAGAATGCCTACTGAGAGTGATGCAAACCAGAGCACACAAACAAACAACAAAGGCCATCAATTTATCTTTCAGTTTGGTATCAGCAAATTGCTATCCTCATCCTTTTGGCATAAGGAGAGCTGAGCTGTTACACACAGGCACACCCACCCACCACACACACACAAACACACACACTCATGCACTAACCTTCATAACAATAAATGTGTCACACAGAATGAACCAGGATTTTATTGATACATTAGATTTTTTTTGTGCATCTCATGTATATACAGTATATATGTTTGTGGTATTTTTCTAAACATTTGCTATATATATATATATATATATATATATACACAGGTTTTTTAAGTTCCTCAGTAAAGATGAGCAGATATGTAGTGTAGGTATAAAGTGGCCTCAAGAATTATTGGTGTTGTTCAGCTGTCCATCATTATGTTGTATATGTTCCTGTGCCGTATATGTCTCTGTGTCTCTAGGCACATCATGGTAGTTCTCAGTAACGAGTGTGCAGCTGCCATGATTTACTCCATGTCCCAACTCACAGTGTGTGTGTGCTGCATATGTTTAACATATCAGATATTTGACAACAGGGAACCGTTACATGATATTCTTTCTGAGGGCTGCATAAGGAAATCACATCACAGCTTCAGTTTGGTTCTCACGTTTTTACACACCATAAAGCATAAACTAAAGACAAAAAACCATGCTACTATACAGTACAGTGCAGCAAAGTATAAATGTATATTAAATTAATGTCATTCAGGAGTATTAGGCTTAAGTGTTTCAAAAGGAAGTATATTTAAGTGATGGTCATTTGTAGGAGTATAAACTAACTTAAGGATTGCTGTGTAACAACATGGGGAATGAGGTGAATGATGGAGAATGGGGCACCTTAGCTAACTGGGGCACTAGCAAGATCTCCACAACCACCAAGAGGTTCACATGCATGGTTAGGACTTTCTCAGTGCCACTTCATTAGGCACACTTATTCTTTTGTAGTACTGAATTTCACAGTTCCAGTTCATTAGGCACAGTTTTTCTTTTGTAGTACTGAATTTATAATTAAGAAGATTCAAAGTAGCCAAACTCAGCAGCATCTGGTGGATCTCCAACGACTATAAAAGAAGATGGTTTGGAATGTCTTATAGACAGTGGGCACATCATTATTTTTTTTTCATTTTGTTATGTGTATGAGGTATCAGAGACAGAGTTGAAAATGAAATACATATTCTGATGAATATTCTGTGAATTCTGATTAGTACATCATAAATTACACATAATCCGTTTCATTGGAGACAAAAGTCTAGAATGTGATTCTCAATTTGTTCTCTCAACGGTTCATTTCATTATTCTTAATTTGTTGTGAATTTTTCATTTTGTAAGTACCATCTAAGTGCAGCTATAGTATCATCCAGTATCTCGGTTCCTGTTGTATAGTACATCACACTGGAAGGGCTTAACATCATTACATGCTCAATAACAGAAGCTTCCAAATGTGTCACTGGGCTTCTAACAACAAGGGTGATATATCGTCATGGTGATAACAGACCAAACGTAATTTAACTGGAAGATCAGTGAGTGATGATCCTATTATAAACGACATAAGATAGCTGTTTCTCTGGGTAGAGCACAGAATTAGTAACAGATGAATTGTTATTTTACACTGGCCTAAGATCAGCCTCTTCACTCGAAATCCATCTAGACAACCACAATAGTAGAGAGAAACTGATCTCAGACAAGAGTCTCATTACAGCACTGCAGAGCTGTCTCTACGTTAATCATTTAATGGGGCATGTGTGTGTAGTCAACTGGCTGGTGGATAACACCCTAGTATATATCTCCCCTTACAGAAACACTAAAGAAGCTGTTTTGCGCTACTTTCTCTCCCTGTGCATTACCAGATCGTCTCAGGAGAAGAAAGTCCTTGTTCACAACTAGATGAGAACCTTCAAATAAAAATATGCAGTAGGTCCAAAACAAGGAATTTATTACACATAGGAAAATAAAGACATTCCTCTGTAGACATTTTTGGCATAGTATTTTGTCCCCATATTTTACAGTATTTGGTCGATATTTTTTTAAGTCTTTTAAGTTTTTGCCCTTTTGGTTTAATTCTGTTTCTGAAAATGACTGGATGAAACTGAATTCAATCCAGTAAAATAAGAACAAATCAGAGGTTGTTTACTATTTGCAAGTAAAGATCAATGTTTCAAAACTGCTCATCTAGGAAATCTAAAAATGAAGGAACTTTTCAGAAATCAACTAATTAATGTCACGAGAAATTAATGCCTAAGAAAAACTCATGTATATTTTTATATCCAGCAAGATTGCCAACTCTAATGGTTTCATAAATGGACATCCCTAAAACTGCAGCTTAATCAGAATGCTGTTGTAAGAGTTTAAACCAGGACAAAGAGAACGGAGCACATTACCCCAGTTTTTAAAATGTCTACAGTCTTCCCTGTCAGTTTACTGAATAGGTTTTAAAGCACAGTCTTTGAGTGTTAGTCTATGAATCACTGAATGGATTACGCCCAGAACACTTTTCATACATAGTGTGTAAACCCTGAACGTCTCTTAAATCCCAGGATACAGTACAGCTAACAGAGCCCAGAGTTTCAAACTAAACGTGCTGATGCAGCATTTAGCTTTGATGTTACGCACAACTGGAACCAATTTTCCAAAGAATTTCTGAAGCACTAATTTTATAGCAAATTTTAAATCCAGATTAAAACCATTTCTATTCTTTTGTGTCCTGCCCTTGTGTTTTACTGGCAGCACTTTAATTTAGCATCACACTTTGAACTTGGCTTTTAATTTTATTTAAATAAATTAAATTCGATCATTTTATGCATAAAGCATTGTTGTTTGCCGTGTGTATTAAATGTGTTACATGAACAAACCTGCCTTGTCCTGCCTGACATTACATTGAACAGAAACAGAGGAGAAGGGGAAGGAGGAGGAGAAGGAGAAGGAGGAGGAACAATCAGAGGCAGAAGATGCAGGACACTTTATGAGACGCAGGACATTATGAGATGTAGGACACATTATGAGACAGGGTACGCTATGAGATGCAGGACACTTCATGAGACACAGGGTACGCTATGAGATGCAGGACACTTCATGAGACACAGGGTACACTATGAGATGCAGGACACTTCATGAGACAGGGTACGCTATGAGATGCAGGACACTTTACGAGACGCACATAATCTAGATTGTTATTTGTCACACACACAGTCATGCACAGTACAACATGTAGAGAAAAACATAATACGCAAAATATACACAGTGCCAGGATCCTGAAAAACATGAGAAGGAGCAGGAACTCTGTGATGTCATCAATGCCGGTCTTGTAGAACACTGATAAATACATGTTTAAACACATACTGGTCACAATCAGTGCTGGCTGCTAAGCAGTTAACCTGATAAGGGCTTAATGAAATGTAGCTTAATAGACCACTTTTATACTGTGTCAAAAATAAACAACTTAAGCTAACCAGTCTGTTGAACTGACATGCGTTTGCCGCTTCTCAAAGTAAAGGTGTTGTGAACATTAGAGGCCATATTTTCATAACATTAGAGGCCATATTTTCATATACACTATATAAATGTAGAGGTAGTCAAGATTGTGAGCTGAGCATATAAGATGGTGATCTTATATATATATATATATATATATGTGTGTGTGTGTGTGTGTGTGTGTGTGTGTGTGTGTGTGTGTGTGTGTTTGAGTGTATGTTTGAGTTACAGTGCTTTTATATTTTAACAAATTATACACAGATGATATATCACACAC
>JAOXYF010000012.1:319906-349241 GCA_028565775.1 Sternarchorhynchus goeldii
GCTTTCTATGCAGCGCGCTAAAAACAGGGTTAAATATATCAGACGTCTCGCTGCTCGCGACGGGTTCGATATGGTTCTAGGGCTGCGTGCAAAGAGGTAGTAAGAAGCGACATGCGAGCAGACATGTTGGAGTCGCTGGATTTTATTGGTATTCTGTTGCCAGATAACAAGAAAGACCACGGCGGGGAGCAAGAGGAGGGGTACTGACTACTACTAAAGACAACTTTTTTCCTTAGGAAACTTTCGCATGATAGACCAACAAAGGTATCGAGTGAAAGCTGAACGAACAGGTATGCAAATAAGAAATCGTTTAATTTATTCAAAGAACTAAATATGCTTCACCTTGTTCTTTACTGTCAAAATCAACGTAATTATTCTCGTAAGTGAATTTAAAACCAACATTTTTATGGATATACAAGTCTACACCTGGTTATTACACACGTTAAATATGGTATACTTTACATTATGTGGATATATCTGTCACCGAAGGTATGAACATGATCTACGGTCCGTAAGTATTCGCTATGTTCATATGGTAAGATATCGCATGTGTACATTACTTTACCAAGACATATACATTTACGCACACGAAATAAAAATGTAAAATTAAAAAAAAAAAAAAAAAACCGCGAGGATTTCTGAAGTAACAGGTAAATTAGTTATGAAAATAGAATTAATCCAAAATAAGGCTATTTGAATGCGTAAAAGTGCGACTGATTATTGTGAGAAGGCAACTCAGTAGACAAATAGCAGACGCCTTGCCTGATACTGCACATATTACGATGGACATGGACGACCAGGTGTGAATTTTTATGTTATGTGATTTTATTTATTGTTCCAATATAAGTTCCGTAGAATTATACTACACTATTCAGAAAGACCCCATTTATTTTTCCAAGTAAAACCAAAAATAATACTTGTTTAAACATTTACCAGCAAAACGTAAAATATTTGCCAATAAATCATTAGGATTTGTTTTCAGTGCATTTCCTCGTTTTTGCTACAGCTCAAAGCGTAAAGATTCAGCGTATACTTGTACGCGCCGTCCAGTTCCAACTGTTCATTCTCATATTTTTCTTAAATATATATATGGAAATAGTTAAGGAAAATGCATAAGGACGTAGCAACTGAGCATTCGGCACGGTTTGTGAGAATTTCGTACAGCCCTGGTAATTGCTTGATAATTAGGAGCGAGTTTATGGCACTACTTATGTGTCTAAATGCACAATTTCGATAATCAAATAATCTCTGTGAAATCCATGGCACGTTTGGTTACAAACTGGTCACTAGTGAGTCTAACAGCACTTTTCATTCACAGTTACAAAACAAACGGGCACAAGTCCTGAAACACCTTCCTTCAAAGGGACATACTTCTTATGTAATACACGAATTATAATATAAGCAAAGCCCTTTTAAGTTAATTTCATTATAAAATATTACAATAAAACAAACAAACTAACTAATATAACTACAATATACATTCAAACAAACAAACATCCCAAGGACGTGCGGCAAGACTCGATACCTGTCTGTCATTAAAGGTCGCGGAGGCCGTAGTCAGTGTACCAAGTGATTAAAGACACACATAACCTACTACATTCGACTCAAAGAGAGCCGTACGAGAGAGTACGTTAACTGATATGTGTTTAAGTTTATTATGGAGCTGGAATGTATTTTTGGAAGCTGACCTCAGATCTTTGTTGAAAGTTTTGTAATGTAAGAAAGGTGTAAACTCACATTTAATAATGTGAGTTTTACACCATTATAATATGATTATGAATTTTGTTCAGTTTAAGTTAGGTTATTAAATCTCATTAATATAAACCAACATGCATTTAAATTCACTTTTATTTTTTAGACACAATCACTTATTGGAAAAACAAATATTAGTTAATAGTGAAAATTTATTAAAAAAATATATAACTTCACAACGCTTAATAATTTTTTCTTCTGTCGGTGTGTGTGTGTGTGTGTGTGTGTGCGTGTGTGTGCGCACGCACGGCTGTGTCTATGTGTGTGCGTGTGTGTGTATTTGTGTGTGTGTGTTGCAAGTTTACACTTGCACTTACAAGTGAACCATAAAATGATTTGGCAGTAGGCCTTATATAAAAGAATTAACGTGTATGAGTGAACATTAAATACCTCAGGTTCACATCGTCATAGACCATCTTACACTGCAAACATAAAATCTCTGAATTCAAATGTAAACAATTTAGAGGAAGATTACAACATTTTTTATCAAATGGCATAAATAGCCTATAGTCTGTGGTCAATGCTATATTTAATCAAATACTACAAACTATGTGGGTGGTTGATATGAAAAAATGGTAAATTCAACAATTTAATTACTATGTTGACTGAAGCCAGACTATAGCATTTTAAACATATAAATAAATTATTCCTCTATGATTATTAAAGACTTATAACATGGTATGATGGCCCACGTAAAGCTCTTTCCAATTTCTTTTTCTGATGTTGGTGAAAATAGACATTTCTGCATGCGTGGTTACTCTCACATGATGTCAAAGAAAACATTTTTACTTAAGTGTTGGCAAATTATCTTGGGGGAGGTGGCCAGTGGCATGGTGGCCAACGGCCTGGCCAATCAGTTGCCACAGATGTATTCCCAGTCTGGCCTGTGGAAACCAAGTGCTACCGTGTATGCATCAAAACATTTGTACCATCTATGTACGAGTTTAGATCCAAAAATACTGACATGGAATCCATCGATGTAAAGTTGCTGAGGGATGGATGCTGTTGGAGACAGAGGTAGGAGGAAGACACAGACAGCTTTGAGCAATGGTGCTCTTGGTGGAGATAGCTGAGATGGTTGCCTGGTCAACTGTGAGTCATTTCAGGGCATCCCATAGCTATGAAATTAGTCATGAAGATCTTATAATACTTGCCTAGCTATTCTAGAAGATTGAATTACAATCCTACCTCAACAACAGAGGGAAGAGTCATATTCGAATATAAAACCAGTCAGGTCGCCTAGATTCCTTTATGGGATGATCGTTCTGTCATCTCTATTCAAGGGCTTTCTTAAGTGAAAATAGTAAACTGTTTTCCTTCTTTAAGACTTATTCTATTCAGAAATTCTATTCAGAGTCTGAAGTAGAAAAGCTCATCGAGCCTTTCCTCATACAACTTTCCCAGTGGCCCACCAGCCATGATATCAGTTTTCTCGTTGGTTTGTACATCGTGTGTGGTCTTCACTGATGCAGGCCATGCTGCCCTGGGACTCAGTACTCATGCAGGCAAACTCACAGAGCGGCAGGACCTCAGCTTCCGTGTGGGCCTACGGGGGCATTCTGGAGCTCGGGTCACCGTTCCTGACATGCATGACCCTGCCCTAGCTGGAACTATAGCGCTGAAACTGACCATTTTGGCACATCACAGCATCCATAACAGATAGACTCACTCATTGCCCCTTTCGCTGAGAAACGATATCCAGGGAAAATGGTGCAGAGTCTCTAGGGGCAGCAAATGAAGGTTGAGTCAGCGGTCAGCAGTGGTTGCAATAGGCACATGTTGCCATGGAAAGACAGGGGGCAGCTGCCTGGCATCCACTAACCCTAACCCTAGCAACCGGGCAGAGGACTCAGCCTCAGGACAGGTGTCACTCAGCAGTTGCATTCTGCACAAACTCTAAACAAGATCAAATGAGAGAAACCTTCTTGACAGCTGTGAACCACTGAACCCTACTTCACCCTGGGACCGAGGGGACTCAGCGGGTAGGTCGAAAACCTCGCACCCTCCTGCTTCATATGTCACACCCCCTTTTGCAAAAAGCAATGATCCAAACATACATGGTATTGGCTCTCGGCGTGTACTCGTGAGGGCAGGTCCATACCTCCTGTATCATTGGCCTCCTGTGTGCCACGAACCGAAGCGAGGCAAGCAAAGGAGCAGAGGCATTTCGGGACTCGAACTCTCGCACCGTGGCCGCAGATAAGCATCGTGGTGGTAAAACGCAAAACCCCCAAATTACACTGCATTGTGCCCTTGCTCAAGAAACTGAAAGTGAACACACAATTATGCTTGTTGTCAGATCATTCAAAATAATAACACTAATCATTGTTGGGAGACTCGTGTCTCCTCCAGGGCCTTGAATCCACTATGATTTACAGTAATTAGGCACCCTGCTTTTCTCTCGTATTGAGATACTGCAATTAAAATCCAACATGACCCTTTTGATACAATACGCTTGCACTCTCTCAGCATGGCGATTCTAATAAGGTGTGTTTTCTCTCTGTCTTTCAGTCTGTCTCCCTCTTCTTACACCCCCCCCCCCACACACACACACACACATCCATCGCAACATCACCCTTTAGTGCACTCCCAAAACTGCCTTTCTGGTAATTGCCTTGTTTGAAAGGGCCCTTCTCTGCTTGTCCAACTTGAGTACCCATTATTCTAATCTGGAGATGTAAAATTGCCTATAATTTGCTTTGCGATGCCTCTACTGCTTCATTCAGTAACACTTGTCTTCTCTTCCCATGGCCTGAAACTTAAAAGGTCCGATAATTCCAACAAATCAAGCACAGGGATGTGGGATATATAAAGAGGTAGACGGGGATGTGAAACCAAAGCAAGAGGGATTTATTTGGTTAGCAGGTTTAAGAAAAGCAGACTGGAGGGTAATGGAGATCTTGGCTTTGCTGGCTGCTGTACGTATTAAGGTAAGTGGGTGGCTGATTATGATTTTGAATATTTCCTAAAAATTTGCCACTTCTCTTACAACTAACCATAAATCTAAAACAAGTCTTTCAAAATCATTAATGGTTATGCTATTTTCAGGTATCGTGGGTTAAAACATCTCGACTTAGAATTAAATGGTCTGACACTGTCAAAATGTAAATTGCATTCCAGCAGGTTGTAAAAAGAGAATTTGCAAAAATATATTTTGCTCAGTGTATTTTAACAGTAAATGAGTGACTGCAGATCAGTTGCATTTGTCCGATTATCTGCCAGAACTTTGAAACAAAAATTCTCTGAATAATGTAGATCATATTCTTCAGTGAAAACTCCACGTGAGTAATGAGGGCATAAGATCACTACACGAGCTTAGTGGTGGACACGCCGACAGAAGGTCTTTGTAATGTGCTTGTTTAGACAGGAGCAATGGCCCACGCTGAGTGAACCAGGTCAAAGTCAGGTCAAGTGGACCCCCTCTACCCTCCAGGTGGTTCTTATTACCACGTTTTAATTATCTTAGTTAATAATCTAAATTAATAATGCACATTTAAACAAATGAATAACCCGTCATTGAATTATGAATATCTTTAAAAGGAGCGGACGTTCAGTCATAACTCCTCTACTGTATTTGTGCAAACATGATAGTGTTTTCCTTGTACTCAGGCACACCGTCAGTATGTAATCAATCATGGTTGCCCGCGACGAAATTTTAACAGCGCTGAATTTACATCAGTTTCCGAAATGGGCTTTAAAGCAATACGAATGGTGTATTCTATCAGTTTAAACACTACAATTTACAAATCAGTACAAGTTCCTGTTAATCATGCTGCACTTTGTAGATGATACTGCAAACATTTTTTTAATTTTTAAACCACAGGGTGAGTCCACTAAACAGAAAATAATACTGGGATTATTTGGTAATGCAATTTCTTCACTCCAAAGAGAGAGAGAAAAAATACAGATTATTTACACGTTGTTTTTATTCCTGTCTCTTTTGAACGATTTTACTGAACGGAGTCATGAATTTATGATTTTCTTTAATCACCAAGTTGAAAAATAACAAAAATGCAGTTTCTCTGCAAACTTTGATTAAGCAATTTTTTAAATCTCGTGTTCTTTTAGAAAATGTCTAAATCCCTAGCCGTTGAAGTGGACACATGGCAAGCTGAAGGTTTCCTTGCCCCAGGTTGGATCTGTATGGTGTGTTCTTTGCAAACGCACGAAAACGTGTTCTGGGTAATAGGCAAAAACTGTTTTAGACAGCTAAATAAGCAGGTGCTATTTGCGGATTTATTCCGAGCCTGATAGCCTATTTTTTATGTAGCCAATTTAAATAAAAGGATACACAGTCCAACATTTGAAACCGATGTTTATAGTTACTAGTTTTAATTAAAGTTATATAAAAGATATTGTCCTTTTTAATGAGTCAGAATGGAGCCGTGGAAAACCTTTCTGTGCCGTTACGTTGAAAATAAATAACAACACATAAATGCGTGGGCAATCAAGGTCATATTATAAAGACCAGGTATCAAGATATGACTCTTTAAAAAGACTTTAGGAAAGGATTCACCACACTAACCACAAAAAACCAAACTACTTTGGTCCAACGCACAAATTATGAAATGCATCCAAACATACAAACAAACAAAACCATAACACCTTACCCAAACTTATTCTGCGAAATTCTGAACAAGCTGTACATGGCCTACAAAAATCGGGATGCAAATTGAACTCTGCTGATACGTGCGTGTCTTAACTATAACGTTTACACATCAAAAGAATTGCGTTATGAGTTATGTTTGCTTGCTGTTATTTTCTAATATAAAAATTGAAATAATAATAATAATACCTATTACATAACGGCGGCTGGTATCCTGGTATCGGGTCGTTTTACTCAAAGCAAATCTTTAGTAATGTGAATAAAACTGGAAACCACTGAAACCACTGAAGTCTAATATCGATAAGCAATAAAAATTGCTTGTGAAGGAATAAAACCACAACCCGTTTAAACACACAAACATATTTACATTTTAATAAAAAGTATTCTCACAGATATTCAAGCGGCAAATGTAAATTTCTTAAACTTAACATGACTGGAAGGAACGTCATCTGTCAGTACGTCAGTTTCATATCCATCACATCATGTGAGGTCTAGGCAAGGAGTCCTGGTGGTGCGAGGGATACCACTGTCCAAAATTGTTCATGTAGCCACTCGGGTGCATAGGGGCTCCTTTGTTTGCCATTGACACCTCCCAGAGAGGCGGAAGCCCGGGGGAGCAAGGGGAGGCCGTGGATGTAGTGGGGAGTTCTCCTTCAGGTCCGCTGGACCCGTGCTTCATAATCTTCTTATACTTTGAGCGCTTATTTTGAAACCATATTTTAACCTTCAAAAGACAGAGAGAAGAGGAATAGATTTTAAATAGCTCGTAACAAAACCACAGCAAAAAACAAAACCCAAGAAATGATTCACGACGGATGACTTGATTAAGGCAACTAAATTAAGCAATTACAGTATTTGAAAAGAAAGACCAAAACTTCAATTTCAAGCCAATTATAATGAAGTTCTAAGTCATAAAAGAAAAGCGCAACAGCTGAGTTAGCAAGTCGAGCCGTATTGGAGATGTGCTCAGCAACCCTTCTGCTGTTCATTACACGCATGCACTCTTTTGGTTCCGCTCTGCAGTTTTTACGAGGGCCGCGATGCATGAGTCTGACAAGAATCTTTAGCCTAAAAATATTGTTAACGAAATAACTCCCAGAAAGCTTTCTCTGAGAAAAACACAGTAAACATGTAAGCCAGGTCTGTGCGTAATTGCCTTTTTTCCACTGATTCACAGCCATAGAGTCGTTTTCATATGAATCTAATGTGGAGTAAAAATATAAAATATGTTGCCAAGGGTGAAACCAATAAAAGGTGATATTTGTTAAATGTGGATAAGATATTACATACGTGCATTATATTAAAAAAGCATCAGCACATAAAGTTCTGTATTTACGCACAAACTGACGTGCATGTGTGTGTATGTGTGTGTGGTGTGTGTGTGTGTGTGTGTGTGTGTGTGTGAGGATTCATTGTCTTTGACCTCTGTTTGCAATTTGAAATTCACACCTTCGTAAGTGAACCCCGACCCCAGACAGTCATGTTTTCATGTAGGGTGATGTAGGGGTTTGAGATGATCAGGCAGACTCAAGTCCCCAATCCCCTCACACATATCTGACTGACAGCACTAACCTTTTCCATAACCTCAGACATGCAAAACCTATGCAATGGTTTTTCAAATTGCTATTGGTCTGGCCTTAATAAACACACATAAGAAGGATTTTCTTTTTTATTTCTAAAGACTGGTTTTTATGGTGAGGTGATTGAATCCAGACCCAAGTTCTATCTTTTAAAGGGACGTAGAAGAACCAAACATGAACTTTATGCCACTTGTTTATGTGCCTTCAATAATGTCCAGTCTTTGACACTGAATGATCAGTCCAACTGCCTCCCGTTGCACTGGTAATCAATAGAGCCTATCCATAGATACAAGAGGTGATGAAGAACCATTCCTGAACAGATGATAGGCAGACTGGGGTGTGATGTGAAGAACATCAAGGTCTAATCAAGAAAACAAGACTCCTGAGGAACAGGCTTAACACATTCTCCATGACACAAAAAAGATATGTCACGGGCAAAATAACAAGGGCCTGGGTGTGTGACAGGGCAAACTAGAACAAAACTGAGCCACCTAAGAGAGAGAGAGAGAAAGAGAAAGAGAGAGAGAGAAAAAGAGAAAGAGAGAGAGAGCAATGAGACTCAAAGGAAGATGAAAAAAACAACAACAAAAATGCTAAATGTGTCATATATTAACAAATGTGTGAGGGCGTGCTTGCTTGTTTAGCTCATATCCATGTTGCATTGTGTATGATATAAAGCCAAGGGAGACAGAATTTTCAATAAACTGCACCTAAATCCAGTGTGTATATAAGGATATATGAAACTTGCACCAACCTGAGTTATAAAAACAATTCAGTTTGAATCACATCAATCACAAATACAAGAAGTTATTTATCTAAGCATGATATGGACAGAGGTCAAAATCATTAATTAATTCATTAGTTTGTGAAAAAAGAAGGAAGCTGAATGTGAACAGGCCAAACATTAAGTTCAAACAAGCAACACAAACATATTATGAATATACAGTGAACAAACAAACAAACAAACAAGCCAAACAACCATAACCCTTTTAAAAAGTGTCAGGATTTCTCAAGAAAGGAAGGATTTACTTTGAAAGAGATGGTCAGGCATAGCAAGGAACCCTGAAAATGTGTAGTGAGTCCATTAAATCTGATCTCATTAGCATGAAAGGTTTGTTAAAGCCACATCTGTGTGCATAGTAAGTACTTGGATATGGGTTCTAAGTTTGAGGCTTAACCAATCAAGAGGAAAGTCATTTGGATCACTGAGGAAAAAGTCCTTAGGAGCACTGAGGAAATAGTAGCTCAAGCTAGTACGATTTTTTAACCTTAATGAGGCATGGTGCAGACAATTGGTAGTGAGAAAATAAATTGACGCATGAAACACTTCTCAAAGGAGGTTATGCAAAATTATTTTTTAACGTTAAGATTGTGTGAAGTCAAACGGTTTATACACAAAACAGTTCCCATGTTGAGTCATAACCACAATTTAAGACTATTTTTGTTTATATTTACCGTATGTTATTAAACCAACACGGCCGGACTTAAACCTCTCTGTTGATGTAGTTTATGGTTCGCATATAATGTGGGATATGGGTCATATATGAAATCTTGCATTATGAAGACTATCGTAACGCAAATAAATTGATATCGGTCTTAAATAATAGTATTAAATATCACATCCAAATGAAAAGAATCCATAATCTTTACTATGTCGAAAAGTTGCTCTTAAAACGTCTTTGCACTTAATATATCAGGAGATGTGAACAGTAACGGGAGAATACCGGTTGTTCAGGCGTCAAAATACAGATCAGGCCGAAATCTGAGCAGCAAAAAACACGATACAGAAAAATCTTTGAAATTGGGCTCCTGGGTTCTAGCCGTAGATTACAGAGTTACTCCGTTAGCTGGCGTTTTACTTTTTACCTGTGTTTGCGTGAGTCCCAGTTTGGCTGCTAGGTCGGCCCGCTCCGGAAGCGCGAGGTATTGGGTCTGTTGGAACCTTTGGTGGAGCGCTTGCAGCTGCAGACTGGAGTAAATGGTTCGCGGTTTGCGGATCTTCTTCCCTTTGCCATTAAGACGAATCTCCCCGTTTTCAATCACCGTTGGCTTCTCGTGCTCTTATGAGAGACAACAAATGACAACAGTAATATGTAAATGCACCTGATAATATACGGCATATAAAATCGATTAGACTTTACCATAAAAAAGGACCACGCAGTTTTGCGTTTTCTTAATGGCTGGAGTATAAAACTAAATAAGATGCCATTTTTCAAATACTAAATTTTAATAAACAGGTATTAACTGTAAATAAATTAATTAAATAAATACATAGAACTCTGAATTGGAATGAATTGAAATATTTTTTGCATGCAGTTGCAGCACAACAGAAAATTGACAAAATGGATAATTAATAAATATGTCATCACTTAACACAATGCATTCACTAAATTACGCGAAACAGAACATCAGAATTAAGCATATTGTGTGGTTGACAGGTGACCTAGCCTAGTGTTTTAACTCCAAAAAGATTAGGCTTCACGTTAACGTATAAATGTCAGTAACTGTATTGTTAAGAAGATTAATTTTAATCATTTTTCACTGCAGATCATTACCATCAGTAAACCACTGCTGTCCTGAATAGCATTGTTCTTAAAAAGAAACTTTGTGATATTCCTGTCCTAATAATTCAACACAGTGTGTTACAGTGCAAAACACAAGCCGAGTCGATCTATCGTTAGAGTTCGAGAAAGAAGAAGAAAGAATGAATACAAAATCTAAACGTTTGTGTCATTCATTCTACTTCAGCTTGGTATGAAGCACTGATATTAGAACTCTATTTATGTTACATCCTAATGTGTTTACACGAAGATGGACAGGAAACACAAGAAAGCGCGTTGTAGGCCTATATTAATACAAAGAGATACGGTGGGTTGTTATAACCCACGATACCGTATGTTACCGTATATTATTAAACCATTGTTAATAACGAGGTGCTGATGATCAGCAAAACAAAGGTCTGCGGCAGTTAAACTGAATGATACTGTTTTATTAGCTAAATCAATTCATAAGCATTGCGTGCAGCACTAATTTCACTAGGCAATAAAAATAAGTGTAAAACAAAAACAAAATATTTTAACCCTGTGTCAATATATGTCTAAATGGATATCGCAGATTACTGAATCGCACACCACAAGCAAAATGAGAAGGTGGTACAATTTATAGTTTAGGCATTTTGATCCTTTTATTGAAGGTGGAAACGATTGCCAATAACAGACTGAACTGTATAATCCCCCTATCATGTTGTAACTCACGGGTAGCCCACAGAAGCTTAACAGCCGAACAGTTTAATATCAGGTGTACTCACCCGGCTCCTCAACTCTCGCGTGCCCCAAAGCGCTGTTGTAGTTGCTGTGTTGGTAGGGCACGTAGGCAGTCGGGGCATGAGCGCTCACCGGCCCGGGGTAGGCGTAACCCAGCGAGCGGCCGTAATGGGACGCAGGAGAGGGGTAAGGACCGTCATGCTGCGGGTGTCCGCTTGAGTGCAATCCGTGTACAGGGTAAATGTTGTGAGGAAGTCCGGACAAATGCTGCTGATTTGTAGGAAGTCCGTGGCCAAACTCTAAAAATGCTGATTTGGACGGATCTGAAGTATTTAAACTATCAGACATAAAACTCATAGACATTATTAAAATTGAAGTCCATAAAACCGACGGACTAAGGAGGTCTGCATTGAATGTTCACAAGCGAACACATGCAAAATCTTAAACCGGATCCATCCCAAATAATAGGTTACCAGGAAGAGAATAAAGAAATCACTTATTCCACAACGAAAATTAGTATTTCCAGGTGTTATTAAAACGAAAACGAACAGGTAAATGTTCTTTCTTAAATCGTGACAAAACCATCCAACGTCTTTGGGCAGCGCGAATACAGAAGTCCAGAGTGTATCCAACTCACTACGCTGCATGAGCGTGAGCGCTGATTGGTTTCAAAGATTCACTATGTCACGCGACCCAAGGGAAAACCTAATTAAGTTGATTTACGTGTTATGGAAAGGCACTCAACGTTGATATTGGTCGCTCGTCTTGATTAAAAAATAGCATAAATATTACGTGTTGTGAAGTTCAACACTTTCCAAAGGATCAGAGCTTTATGAAATATTTTAGGGAATCTGTAAGCACAGCGTAATTTTAAGTCGTGATCTAGAAATCCATTTAGCAAAAAACATGGAGACAATGAAAAAATAAAAACACAAATCTCGATTAGCATTACATCAGTTTAAATAGCGCATTTTGAAAACAGAAAACAAACAAACAAACAAACAAACAAAAACAAACAAACAAACAAACGAACAAATTTTCCGCCAGGGGTGCTCAATGGGGTGTTTTAGCGATAAACATATCAATAAATACGAAGAAATAGCCTACAGCGTCAATCTTCGTTTTTTTAATAATTTGATAAGTGATCAAATAACATTTTAACTTCATTCAATTACAATTTGAATAAGACCTAACATAGTACATTACGTTTTCGATTTATACGTTAAATTAAATAAATAATAATAAACAATTATCAATATCAATTATAGAATATTTTCAGAATCTCCTATTATTTGTGTGAGCTAGGATTTTTCTGAAGAACCGTTTACTTAGGGTATTATACCAAAGATAAATGTTTAAAAACAACATTATGAATGTTTAAAAACAACATCACAGTGGACATCACGTAGGCTGTTCAAAACTTTAAGATTTTTCTTCACCATTATCTTCGAAGACAAACTGCATCTGCAAAGTAAACACAGTAAAGTCAATGCTCAATGAATTTTTATCATTAAAAAAATTATAAATAATTGTGTCCGGAGGATTTACCACATCTACAGTACTGAGTAGTAAAATCGAATGGTTAGTACCCTATATAACTTTCTATAGGATAAATCCTTTTGAGACAATGTAGTGTGAATAAGAGGAACCCCGACAATGTCTGGATTTACCCAGAGGCCAAGCAAACTCCCGATTAACGGGTACAGTTAAAGCTTGTCAGAGTTTACCATAAATGTCAAGTTCTTTTGTAATTACCGCAGTGGAGGTAAGTTCGCTCTGACAAAAAAACAGAAGCTTTCCAAATCCGCAGGTTTTTGAAGACGACTAAAGATATAACTGGACCGAACTGGTTACATCTCTACTTCTAAAGTGTCCAACATCAAATGTCTAATGTTAAGAGATACGGACAGGATGAAAGAAGTCTATGATAAATATTCTAGAAATTTGCGCTCATATTCATTTGTCGTGTACATATTTTAGCGAGCATAACCTGTATTATCCTGCATGTATATGGCCAATACGGACATTAAGCCTTGTGAACGTTTCAAACAACATCGAGACGAATGCACATTTTCTGTTAGAAATATTTTTTTTAGCTGTATGTTGATACAAACCTGTCCAAAAAGTCGTGAAGTCGTAAACGTGTATTGCTGCAGATCTTTCATCTCGTGCCAATTCCTAAGCCTTCGTTAACGATGATTAACTCAATATATTTAGAAATTCTCTAGACATCTACAGCCAGCGTCATTACTTCCTCTGTCCCTCTGTGGAGTAACACAGAGAACAGACAATGTTCAATTAGCTTCCGATATATGGGTCCAGATCCTTAATCAGAATTGACTATTGTATTTTACTGTAAGCGATTTTGCATTGAGGGAGGGGATGACGTTTTTCTACACACACTTGAAGATGACTAAGGTGTAATTATAATCACTGCATTAATATCATAAAACAGCTAGCATTAGGCTCAGTGACTACTGTTTTGATTTGTTCTTCACTGGCTCTTAAATGATATGTCTAAATATATTTGTCTGACGAGAATCCCAGGTGACAAAATTCTCAGGTTCCAAAAGAACGAGCCACAAACCATAGAACCAAAATTTCTTGAGTCCACTTGACATATACCGCAGCTTTAACATTACCTTCCTTTTTATGAGCAAAACTACAAACTCCATTCAAGCCCTTAAAGTTGTCATTAGTGTGCAGCAAGCTTCACATGGTGCTAGGATGTGGGGCACTGGTGTGCCATTGGTGTGCCACTGGCCCATTTTGGTGGTACACCTCTATGTGTTAGAGATCCTGGGGGCCGTGTGGTTCCACCGCAGCAGGCAGAGGCCCTCACTCTGACACAGCGCACTCTCCCAACTCCATAGACCAGAACAAAACCACAGATCATCATTTGTAGCCAAATCGCATTTACAAAAATGACACACCACATTTTCCGTCGCATTGCTTCAGTGTGGCTTGAGTTTCCATGCTCAGGCCCAGAAAAACCTCAGTCACACTGATCCCAGCACAAATAATGTGCCCACATAGCAATGAAACAGATTACAAAGAAAGAAACATAGCTGCTAAAATATTCTGTGCTAAAATGTTTGAATTGTTAACGTGAGACTAATTTCTTCTTTCTTTTTTTTTTTAAAAAGGCTATTCTAAAAGGAATGCAAGGACAATCCGTATGGTTAGTTAGACATGCTTTTCCTGTACTTCCCTGCAGGCAGAGATGCTTTTACAGACTTATAGACAAGACGGAGTGATTACCGTGTGCTGTGCACGAGAGATGAATGTTAAAAAAGAGAAAAAAAAAATCAGACATGTCAAAATGTAAAAGGTGATGATGTTCCTGGAGTTTCCTGCTGCCAGAGTAGATCCCTGTGAATAGCCATCCTAACAAAATGGGGGGCAGGTTGGGGTGTGGGCCAGAAGGGAGAGGGTGAAAAAGAAAGGTAGAGGTGCTTTAAGGTTGTAATTACGGCTGCGTTACGGTGCAGAACAAAGGCAAAGCCCTGGAGTCACAGGACTGAGATGTGTCCTCGCCTTGCCTTTAATACACGCGAGGGAGAACTTTAATAACAATACTGCTGATCACGGCCCAGACTCACTGGCGTCTCCTTCCCTGCATGTACGTATGGGTGTGTGTGTGTGTGTGTGTGTGTGTGTCCGTGTGTGTGTGTGTGTGTGTGTGTGTGTATGTGTGTGTGTGTGTGTATGCGCGGAACGAGAAAAGACTGAGAATGTGCGTGTTGGCACATTTGCTACATGCGTATGTGTAAGTATCAGGGTATCAAGGTTTACTGTGTCCATCACTGCCCAGTGATGCAGAGTAACAGCACTCCCCATTAAACAGAATCAGCCGCTCTAGGCGTGCGTCAGTGACCAGCCTTTCCTCCAGTTCATGTGTCACATTTTCCTAACACAAGGGCTATGCTGCTGTCTTACAGATTTTTCCCAGTACACCCTGATCAGTTCGGAGTAGCAAACCTCTCACTCCGAAATACAAAAGCTGTCCCTACATGCATGCTAAACTGATTATAATTTCAACTAACCAAACATAAAAACTAAAAATACATTCATACACACATGCACGCATAAATATGATAATATGTCATTTGGTAATTTATGCATTTCACTTATTAATATGATCGATTTCCGTACTCGTAACTGAGAGACACCTTTCAGTTGCAGTTTAAATGCCAGATCCATGCAACTTGTAGTTTACAACAGGATTTTTCTCTAATGCTTTGACCTGTGGAGAGAAAGTGTGCTGGAGGACATGGCTGAGGGATGTGACTGAGATCAGACTGAGATCAGACTGAGTGGGATGTTGCTGTAATATCAGCGTGATATGTGACCTCCAGGCCAGGGCCATCTGCACACTTTACTTTCACTCCTCCTGATGTGAACCCAAGATGGCCTAACATTTAGAGCAGCGTAACATTTAGAGCAGCATAACATTTAGAGCAGCGTAACATTTAGAGCAGCGTAACATTTACAAAAGCCTAACATTTAGAGCAGCGTAACATTTAGAGCAGCATAACATTTAGAGCAGCGTAACATTTAGAGCAGCGTAACATTTACAAAAGCCTAACATTCAGAGCAGCGTAACATTCAAAGCAGCCTAACATTTAGAGCAGCATAACATTTAGAGCATCATAATATTTATCACAGCCTAACATCTAAAGCAGCATAACATTTAGAGCAGCTTAACATTTAGAGCAGAGTAATATTTAGAGCAGAGTAACGGGTGCAAGCAACGGTGGTGCAGGCCATGCATGTATCTGTTTGTGTGTTGCACTACCAGACTGGATCTTTGGAGACAAAATGCTCGAAATGGAGTAGCAATACTGATTGCATACGCACGGAGAGAAAACGCAGCTTACAAGTTGCCAGATTTAAAGAAGCATTAAATTGCTTTTTCCTGTTTGCCTACGGTTATAAACATCTACAAAACACTAGCAAGCACTAGTCAGTAAGCAGACTGGACAATGCTACTTATGACACCTTTGTAATATTTGATATTTTAATTTGTTAGCTAATTTAAAAATTACCCAAATTAACTCGGCGCTCAATGGAGCCATTTTTTTGCCCGCAATAAATAACAGAAATTCTAATGTTACGTAACCTCGTTCTTTAATTGAATCTTAAAATAATGGGATATGTAGCCATGACATGAGGAAAAATGCTTTTAGATTTCGGAAAGTGCGAATTGATTCGATGAGAGAGTGTACCAAAACATTAAATATATATATATATATATATATTGCTATAAAATATATATATTGCTACAGCAAAATTTAGCTGTTACTGCGAATGACATTTGAACTTTTTATTGATATTAACATCTGATAGGTAAATAATACAACCATTAAAATGTAAACGATTAAAAATTCAAAGTACGTTCTTAATCTAGTATACAAACATCTAATGCATACATTAGATTAATTTCATATTCGAAAAAAAAATTCGATGTTGCCTGAACCGTTAAGACAAACCACACAAACAAAAGGACACCAGCATAAAAACTGAAAAGAGCTCCAGACTTGGAAAATCCTGCAGAAAGGCTTCACTCACAGCAAGATTGGTTAACCTCTCGTGTGTTTTGTGAGAATTGCCCACGTGTGTGTCTGGGTGTCTGGTTTTTGGCTCGAGCTTTGAATTCATCTCTGAAGTTAATTGCTACCAGACAAAAATGTGAAGAAAAACTTTAGGAACCTCTCTACAGCAATGACTAGCACCACTGTTTAATTCATTGGCCAAGTGTAAAGTCGGTTACTAAATAATACAAGATACGGTTCTCTAGGGAGACTTGCATTTTCCACATGGTTCCGATCATCGCCTCGTCGCCTCAGACAAAGAGACAATCAAAATTACATGTCAAACAGGTGCAGTGGTTACAGCATTTGTAGAACTGGGCCAGCCATTCCCTTCTGTAGCTTCTATATGACAGAAAACACAGGTGAAACGGTCATTAACAGCTGCTTTAAATACGTAAATTAATATGTAATTAATATTATGCTAAAACAGCTAAGCTTTAACACCATAATTGCATTATCACTGCTTGAACCATTTTAAAATCAAATCAAATCAGGTTGTCTCAAAACAGCTTTACAAGTTTTTTTTTCTTTAAATTTAACTGCTTAAAAAGCAGTTAAGAACGCGTAATTGTTGTCCTTTAAAATATGTATTCATTAATTTTTATAAGACGATTTATACACATTACTTTTTAGTATTGTTTTTTTAAAAAATAAAGTTTAATTTATCCTAAATGTGGAGATGTATTTCAATCTATGTGTAGTTTTTTTGTATACCTAATTTAAATGCTAATCGATTCGATTCAAGTACAACGTAACTATTTGCTTTGAAACAACTGGAGTGCAGTGTAAATTGTTCTAGCACTGGACAAAACATAATAATTAAAACGTGTGAGATACCGCTCCAACGTTACGTGACTAACCCAAGGGCAAGATTTATTACTAACATATCTCAAACCTATAACTTGTCATATTCAACCTAAATGTGGCGTATCACACCTTAGTAGTGTGACTGTGGTATTTAATCATGCACGCAATCAAGGAAGTAACACTAAAAAGGACATATGTTATAAAAATATTAACAATGTCCTGAGTTGATTGTCACTGAATAAACTCAGTAAACAATGTCGATCTCCCGTGGCCTTACTGACATCTGCAGTGCAGATATGTGCACAGCTCAGTTCTTCTTACATCCACAACTCGTGCTGCCGCACTTCAGAGGGACAAGCCGAATCGTAAAGTAAAGGATTTTCCACCGTAAATCTCTACCTTGCACCACAGGACTAAAAGATTAAAAAAAAACAAACCAACAAAAAAAACTGGTTTAGATCAGTTGACAGCTTAGCTGGTGGCTGAGATGTCATAGTTCAGTTAAGGTCACCAGGGAAGGGAGCCTGGCACAGGGTGGCAAATGTCTGGGTGGGGCAGATATGGGAGGGAATCACAGTGACCTGGGCCCTCCCAGTACAACCTAACATTGACAATCAAGAATATAACTGAGTCTGCCACAATTATTGACATATTACTAATCTGATTTGGACAATTTCATTTCTTGTTTGACTTCAACAAACACAGAGATCAAAAAACAAGCTAAACTTCATATAAATTTCATTCTTGGTTGAATATTTAAGTTTGATAACAGTTTTAGTTTAAGGCTTGTTTAACACTTATTTACAAACCTTATTACTAGTTAACCTACATAGGCTTGTCACCATTAATAAATCATGAGTGATTTTAACAAAGAAACTAACACTTGTACTAATAGTTTTCAATGTTGCCCCGGGGCAAATTAGCTATGATTAACACCGAGTTGGGAAGAAAAATAGGCAATGTTACTAAACTGTAGAAGAAGAAGATTCAATCGTGTTACAAAGGAAATACACACCGGGTTCATTGAGTTTAGAGAACATCAACTACTTTGTTAAGAACATCATTGTAAAAATGAACTTCTGATTTAAATAACAAAACATTAGAGGTTTATAATGTTGAATTTCATGGTTCATTAATCTTAACTAGGGCTGAAAGTAATGTTTGAACCCATCCCTAATACAATACATAAACACTTCCTGTTTCTTTATTTCACCTTTACCAGTTCATTGTGAGTATAGGTCACATTTAACTGCTGTCGAGAAAATGCATGTGTGAACTATTACATGAATATAAATGATACAATGTAGAATTTAAAAATGCAGTGATATAAATAATGACAAGTCATACAATAAAATGTTCAAAACATAAATGTAAACAAACAAAAGGGAGAGGAAATGCACACAGCTCCAACATCCCAACCATTCTGAGTCAGGTAAGAGTATACGTTACCATACTGGATTCACAATGGTGGAAGAAAAAGCTAAATCTTACCACTTAAGAGGCCTTTGTCTATATGGAACCTGCCTACTGCCTTGACTAAAGGATTATAGTGTGTGATCATAAAGCAGACAGGATAGAGAGACACTACCTGTAGCCGTACGCTCCCCCAGGACAACGAACGCACACCCAATCAATATACAAAGCCATGAGGCCTAAAGGTTGCCAAGTATAGACAGAGAGCTTCTAAAGACCGGTTTCCCAGGTCCAAGGGATTATCCTTCTGGTGTTACCTGACCCCTGCAGTAATGTGACCCCTCCCCCCCCCAATCTTATTATGATGTACAGGCCCAGAGCATCGAAAGAGCTTGTCGTTAAATGTCTAATCTTTGTCCATCTGTACAATCAGCCTCAAAAGACCAGACATGTGCCTGGACAGGACAAGCTTGGCCAACTCGCAAAAAAGTAGTAAAGCGCACAAGTAAAGTTTAGCCACACCCACTCTAAGACTCTTCTGAGACTTCAGACATATATTAAGTGCACATGACTGATTCCAGCCATGTAATTAATAGATCCATCTTTCCCCTTCTACCCATATAGGTAATATATGGAGAAACAACATGCCCCAAGGTCTGATCCATCCCTTTACAACACTTCAATGGGAACAAACCAACAGGATCAAGTTTAGCTCCTGACAAGAAATCCTGGCTCTGTCAAGTGTTAAGTTCCATTGTGACCTACAACGGCTCACAGTGGTCTGTGCTCCACAGAGGTCTTCTCTACCACAGATGTTGCTAGCATTAGCATCAAAAATCATGCCAAACGGAACTCAAAAACAGGGGTTTTTTGCAACTGATGAACTGAAGTCCAACACACGCTTCTAAATTCACAAAAACACACGTTGAAAACACATTGCCATGCAGTTATGGCACCTTAAATCCACAAACAAAAGTATGGTACATAAATGTTTGTTTACTCATGTTATAATAAGTGTCCTTACACCTTAGGAGCAAACACAAAAGTGAGCCATGTTTTCAGAAAATGGTGAAAGAGAAAGATGAAAATAAATAACGGTGTTAAAAGGTGCCCCGTGACCTCAGACTTTGTGGTGGAGTGCCGCAGGGCCTGAGCCTGTCATATCTAAGCACCTGTCATTGGTGCTTTTGGTGGAAGGGGAGAGGAGCAGGGAGAGGTGGTGCTCTTCCCCTCCCCTGCATGAGTACTAAGCGTCAGATTGTCTGCTGACCGAGGCACTGCCACTGACTTCAAACGCTCCGCATTTTGGCTGCTGTCATGTTGTAATATTTGAATCTCCTGAGATGGTTAAGACATCGCAAAACACCAAATGTGGGAATATGTTTTCCTGAAAACAAAACAAAAAAAAAACAAACAAAAAAAAACACTGAGAGAAAGATAAAAACAACTTTATTTATTCAAATATTTCTTGAATTTGCTATGGCAGAATTGAGACGCTTTAAACACAGATAGGCTGCCACTTTAAAGTGATCATTGATTACAGCTTGACAACGTGCTGCAAATATACTCGTACTGGAACAAAAGCAGGTTGCAAAGGTCGGTCCTCAGTGGCGCCATCTAATGGTGACAGATCACAGTCGCTCGGAGGACCTGAAGACTGATGGAAATGGACAAGCGACCTTGCGAAAAGATCAAAGGCACACAGGTTACGCACGTCTGGCTGTTTAAGGCTTTCATCTTTGCGTCTCTGAGTGGTGACCCCTGCCTCTTGGTCCAGGTCAATCTTTGGTGCTGGCCTGAAGAAGCACCTGTCCGAAAACAGGTCTGCAAAGAAAATTTCTCTCATCCCATACTAATGGGTTTATATGTGACACAGATTCGATCATTTGGATATATAACATTGAAACAGTTAAATCAATAACATTGAATCAATAACATTGAATTAATAACATTGAATTAATAACAATCAAGTAGTCACCTTCATAATCCAGTCAGGTGAATCATAGATTGAACTGTTTGGTAATACTCATAAAAAAACTGAAGAATGGATGTTTTAGTAGAATGGAATAAGCGATATGGATCATTGATCTGTAGTGTGGATTCTGCCACATACATGGGCAAGAGTAGGGCAAAAATGAGAGCAGGGCAAAAATGAGAGCAGGGCAAAAATGAGAGTAGGGCAAAAACGAGAGTAGGGCAAAAACGAGAGTAGGGCAAAAATGCAGGGCTATTTGCATTCCTCCAGTGAGAGTGAGGTCAATTAAGCTGTTTCCCCTACAATCTATCTCCCCGCAGCACTGAGATCAATTGAGCTGCAGCTGCAGAGGCCGTGCGAGTCAGGCAGATGGAGAAGATTGGGGTTAAACCCTGCCTGGCCTCTAGGAGAAAGACTAGAGAGATTGTCTCCATACCTGTGGCCGATCAAGGAACAAGAGAGTCCCAGGCTCACTCTATGTCCTTGGGCCAAGGGTAAAGAAAGTGAGCTTCTAGAATACATGCTGGTATACTTGAACCTTCACGATAATTTAAATGGAATATTTTGTGATGCAGAGCAGTGATGCTTTATCACATCATGAAAAGAGGTTGTCTTGGGTGGAATGGCTACGTATTACAAATCATTTTCGTCTTTGGTTTTTATTTTTTACTTGCTTTGCCTTTTTTAAAAATTTAGGAGCAATGGGCCACAGGCATTTAGCTACATGGTCGCTGAGACCATCTGTCCGAGTTTTTGCCAAAAGGCTCTCTGGCCTTCCACTTCAGACCCAATTAGCCAAATCACATTTCAAAAGTGCTCGAGTTTACCTGCCAATGGTTAAACCCTTTAGGTGTCAAAGAGTTGGATTAAACCTGGGGCAGACAGACTTGGTGTACAGAATGGGGTGGGATTAGGGCTTACAAAGGACTAAAGATATCACCTGACACCTGTGTAGGTATTATGGCTACTGGAGTGCCCACTAATGGGAAAAGCCTTTGGTCCAATTTGCAGGTGCTCAGAACCTAATCTCCCATCTTGCAGTACAGTGTGAGTATCCATTTTCCTTTGCTGCATCTTCTCTTGACTTGCCTGACAGGCAGAGGGCTCCCAACCGGCCTTGCAGCATAACCCTGGTAATCAATCATTTACATTAGTAATTAGGGCCCCGTGTCAAAACAGAAACTGAACACGAACAGGGAGACTGGGAGCAGGCAGCAAGGCTGACGTCAGGCAAGAGTAAGCGTTAGGTAATGGGGGTCCATGTGGAGAGAGTGAGAGCGAGAGTGAGAGTGAGCAAAGCACAAGGAGAGAGATCTGAGGTCGCCACACTCCAGCGTGTTGCTGTGCGTATTAAACGCTATAGTACCCTCGGGTTCAGATATTCCACACCGTGATCGTGCAATGAATACCATTTTATTCCATTTTCTCCCTAAGGTCAGCCACATACTGAATGTAAGTCATCGGCAAAGTTCAATACATGTATATCTTGTAGATCTTTCTTTCACTTTTAGACACATATCAGTTAACAGCAAGGCAGTCTTTGTCTGAAACTCCCCCACGGGTACTTTGCAGAGCTGGGAGGCTGGATACATGATGTTTCCCCTGACCATTAGCCATAATTCAAGCAGTATAGAAAGTATCTATTCAAAGCTACCTGAATTAATACAGGGTGTATGGTGACAAGCATAATTACATAGCACAAATTTAATGAACTGGTTTCCAGTTGATGAATTAACCTTTAGTCTGGGACTAAACTCCAGTGTAAATGAGAAGTCACATTTGAATTTTTTTTTTTTTGGGTGCGTTTAATGTAGGTCTCAAAACCTGGTGCAGTGGTTTGCAGGGAAAACAAGGGAAGTCTGCATGGTGCTTAAAACAAGACGACAGCTAGAAGGAGAGGCAGTTGCTTCACTTTGCTCTGATTAAGCACCAGCCCTCTAGCTCAGGGCGTGGCAAGAGTTTTAAAGGCAAAATGCCTGTGCTTTGAGCTGGACAATGAATTAGTGCATTATCCATGGGAAGAGCCAGCCTGTGGGTGGGGTAACAGATCAAAGGAGGTTGCTCTTATTGCCTGCACCTCAGGTAGAGTTGAGGCACGCAGCTCAGTGCAGAGGGCACGTATTTACCTGGGAAGGCACTCGTTACTAGGAAGACAGTTTGTTGCAATATTGGAAAGCTCGCTCTGAATCGAGTTTCACTTCTGAGTTCTGCTCACATTAATTGAAATGGTACTGAGATCCAAATCCAAACACTGGGAAAAAGAGGCCTGCTAAGATCACAATTCAGATATTGCGTAATGACAATAAAGTTTGAAATGTTTTTTAGACACTCGAATAAAGAGAATAAATGAAGTCTGTTAGATAAATTGTACTGAGCTATCTGTCCTATCTTTTCATATAGGATCTGATATAGCCTTTCTTATTTATTGTCACTGATTATAAATACATTCCTGGAATAGTCAAGTTTATTCAAACTAGTAGTGTACTTACTATATTTGCACCTGGTCTCCATCAGGAAGTGGGAAGATGTGTAATGACATCCAGGTCTAAATAAAGCTGGCACAGAATCAACAATACTTGTCAATACTGTCAGTACCGATTGGCCGCTTACAGTTAAGGGTGAGGCTAAGATTACAAATGCCATCATTCATATTCCAGGGTGGCTCAATCAAAACACAACAGCTAATTTACCACAACACAAACAATCCATTTCTTATTACATCACATGCCATCCATTAATAGTTGTAATAGTAACATGCACCCACTGCCTTAAGCTCAGGAGTTGGTTGGACTAGTTTGATCAGTTTTTGAAGGGTTGCAAGAAATAACTGATGCAGAAATAATGCAGGGGTTTCACATTTGTTTAGAAAGTCAAACACCCTGTTATCAGATGGTATTTATGGGTAAGAAAAAATGATGTATTAATATAGGAGGCCCCACTACTGACTGATGAGCTACAGTGCTGCGTTCCCATGTGCTACATAGAACAATGCTTGGAATAACACGGGGATACAACACTGGTGAATTGGGATGTAATCCCCAACAACAAAGCACCACTTTGAGAAAATCCACTTAATGGTAGGTGTTTCTCTTGAGAACTTTCAATTTATGAGACAAACAAAACACAAATACAACAGACACGTTGATGTGCTGAACTAGATTACTTTCCTATGGGAACAACTGGCATTAATTCATTCGTGCTGCTCTCCACAGTTTTGCTGTATTTACTGCGCAACTGGTGAGCCTTAATTCCATAATCACTCCGATGCACCGCTGCAGACACAGTGGGTTGGACCTTAAAGACGAAGTTAATAGGAGCGGGGCACTCTGGGATATGTTTGGATAATTCCAACACCTGTCTTTCCCACAAGCCCATATGAATGGCTGGTCTATGATGCCAATCTGAGACATTTACAAGCTAAATGATGTGGGGTTGTGGGATTTCTTGTTGTCCCTTGCTTTTGAGTCAACAAAATAATTTTTGGCAGATCAAGAAACCGTTGCAGAACACCAATTTCAAGGCAAAGTCTACTTATGAAAAGGCAAAAATAAACCATCACATGGTTGTGATTTACAGATATGTCTATGTCTATGTTTTATTGTGGAAAATTCCCAATTCAAACCAGATAACAATTTTGTAGTTATAAACTGGACAACCGCCAAGGTTTACACCTTAGGAGAGGCAGGAAAAAAGTGGTTGGCCTCTGTGGGTTCTGATTAGTCCTAATGACCCACCAATTGGGAAGTTGTGTTTAGATCACAGAAGGTGGAGACAATATGATGTGGTGGAGACAATACGAAAGCATGAGAGATGTGGAACCACAAACAGGACTAATGAGACATGTATGCTTACCAGACAGCCAGGTTTCTCTTAAATAACCTGAGCAGAGGGAAGCACAGAGAAGGTGCCCTCAGGAGTTTTGCCAAGAGGCAAATGACAACCACGAAAATGCCCGCAACTCCCATACTGGATCATTTGGGATTGATGCGCTTGGGGATGGATCCACTGTGACCTTAGTGCTACAAAATAATTAGCAAAGTTCACCAGCTTCTGGTGGCGTTAATCCGTGCTAGTCTGTTAAAGGTTTCAGACATTAACTGAATAGCTGATTTGCCTATTTTACATTGGTATTATTTTTTCCCACAAAGCAATTTTCTCAGCTCACACATAAGCTGACCAGTACTAAGTAAAAAAGGAAGCTGTCTGAAAAGACAGGTGGGCCCAACCTGTGATAATTGATCCAATCTAACCTCACACCTGGTCGACTCTCTCCCCTCCCACACACACCCTGTTAGTCCCTCGACATATGCCAGCATGGAGTCCCTTGTTGACCAATTTAGTGGTTAACACAGAGAAATAAACACAGATGCTCCCAGGCACAAAGATGATGTACAACAGCCTCACTGAGAGACTGCACTTTAATAAGATTTACTGATTCACCACGACAGCATGCTTGTTTAAAGTCCTGGTATGTTATAGTTAGGACACATTTTCATTGCCATCGTTATTAAACTTAGGTTTTGTAAAATGAATGTGTGAAGCATCAAATAAACTACATGTGAAAGCATTTCCCCACAAAATAATGAAATCTTGCATTGCTGGAAAAGCATATGTTGAGTTCAGTTTTGACCCATGCAATAAATAACAGAAGTGAATGTGTGTTAGCTGTTTTTAACCAGACCTTAAAAATTATTAACACATTCGGACCGAAACAGCTTTTTTAATAGTAAATGAAAACAAGAAAAATTCAAATAAAGATTAACACAAGACATTTCATTTTATATAGACTTATATAGTCTATTTTGTAGTTGGATATAATAATAAAACAATGTAGTTGAAAAACTGCCTTTAACAGAGCTCTCTTTGTTTATTAAAGAGGGATTTTGAAAGTATCACTTAACAGTCTATAAGAGTCTATTAACAGTCTATAAGAGTCTATTAACAGTCTATAAGAGTCTATTAACAGTCTATAAGAGTCTTCACTTTAAGTATTCTATTAATTTGCCATCTTCAATATACACCTTTTTTTGTAATCAAAAGGGATATCATTTTGATACCAATGAAAAAACACTGACATGTTGGGAAAAAGTAAGCAAAAGAAGCTTTTATATGTAAAGTTAAAATTATTTTAGCAGTTTATTTAAATAATATTTGTAAACAGAAGTCATCCATTGGATGACTACCTGCTGTAAACAAACTGTTTTTACCCCAGTTTTATTTTCAGTACTGCTTGTCAGTTCATACCATCTCCCCTGCTACATGACAAATATCTTCCAGAAAAGGAGAGGACCAACACGTGCTTTCTTTGTGATGTACTCAGACAGTTTATCTTCTTGTGGCACAACACACAGTACTGGACAGATGAGTTGGAGGAAAACCACTTTACATGACCAAACAGACATCCATGATTGGCCAGAATTCCTCTGACTCAACAGGAAGTGATGGACTAAGCCATCCTCCCCACCCAATGAGAGTGCAGCCATTTTTATGCTCCCAGGTTCTCCCCGCTGGCTGTGATGTTCCTGGGAACTGGATTCAAATCCCAGTGACTGTGGAACTTGACACAATATTCATATTTGGCAATAGAGCATAACTCCAAACAGCCCTAAAGGCTTTATACCTGAACACAAAACACACTGACAGCCAAGAATTTGTTTTTTAAAGACAGACACTTAAAAAGTAAACAATGATGTCATATGTTTCCTGCTACTGAGTCACTGAAGAAACAGCCTGCTGGTTTGTTCATGGCACTGACACTTTAGCCACTGCAGGGTGGTTCTGTGGGTTTCTTTTTTTCTTCTTGTCTCTTTGGTAGTTTCACAAATGCACAAGCAAAAAAATCAAATTCAAATCTGCTTCATGATTTCTTTGCTGCTCTCCACCTTGTATTTGCCACTGTTCTGTGCTTTCCTTTTTTGTGCATCTTGAATCAAACATCCTTCTCTACTGGTAGGAATCACAGCATGGCATCAAAGTGGCTGCTCCCTCTCCTAACATTACCTTATATGTTACCAGCAGTCCCTGCTGTGGCCAGAGTCAGCACGTTTCCTCTGGGTTTGTCTCTTTCCGCCTCACTAGTCTGACTGGAGTGAGATTGTTTGATAAACTAATCATAATCTCCTTGAGGTTGAACTTGAACAACCGTGATTCAGTCAAGGGAAACCATCTTTGTACCCAGGTGGGTGGGGGCACCGTTACTGGACTGACTTTTCTTGTGGGGCACAGAGAGTGACGGGTAGTCATTGAATGCACTAAGTGATGATGTAACATTTTAGAATTAGCTAAACAAACAATTGACTGGCAAAAGGGTTGTTCTGGGCTGCTAGTTGCAACATCCTGCATCTTATTAGGGAAATGAAATAATTATCAAATGGTTACTTCTCCATCTTTCAGAAAGGACACTTTAGCTAATAGATTTACATTAACAGCTCCTTGCGAATCAAATCCATGATCTTAATATTACTGGACCATGTTTAACCTGCTCAGGTGGTCTACATGTGAAGCACCATTCTTACGTAGTACCCTATAGTTCTGCCAGTTTTCATCATCTTAATAATACAGATATATAATATCAGTGTGGGAAAGAGTTTAGTCTTAAGGGGAAATGTGATAACTGAACAAGTTATACAGTTTGTAAAGTTTAGCACACAAAACATGAGGACCAAGAATATTTATAGCATTTTGGCACAAACAGTTCAAAGCATGGGCTGTGCTTGCTTTTTCAAGTACATGCTTCCCGCTCATGCCATTAGAAGCTCTGATTAGAGGGGTGGTGTAGTGGTTAGCACTACTGCCTCTGAGCTCTAATGACCCAGGTTTGATTCCTAGCCTGTGGGGCTCCGTTTGCAGCAGTGCAGGTTTCCTCTAGGTGCTCTGGTTTCCTCCCACATTCCTAGGACATGCATGTTTGTTTGATTGGTGTCTTTAAATCGACCAGCTCTGTGTTTGCACCTGGTGCTGCTGGGACACGCTCTGCACTCCCGTGAACCTGCTTTGGACTGAGTGGTTTAGAAGATGAATAAATGGACAATTAAATGAAACACCTTATAGATGAACATTCTGCAATTTATTCCCAAGGTGTGACTTTTATTGGCCATTTTGTGGTTAATGTGGTATGTTTCTGACCACAGAATTGCTGTTAGCTGGTCATTTTTACTGGAGGGTCAGAGGCTCAGTTGAATAGTAATAGAGGGTCACTCTCTCTCAACAGTGACATTTGTAGTGGGACATTAGGAGACTTAAGGGATAGGCACTAAGACCCAGCAGCACTGCAGCTAATAGAGTGACAGTAGAATCCAGAGGCATCATAACTTCCCAGAAGGAGAGCTTTAGTGTTCTATTAAGATCCCACGTTAAGTTCATATGTTGCTTGAATTAATTTGTTATGAAATTCATAAATGGTCTAGAATTTAATCTTTAAGATTAATTTCCTAGATTTCTTTTGTCTGTTGTCCTGGTTACTTGGAACTGGATGTAGGCTTCATCCTTGAACATCCTTGAACCATTGAGACAGTTAAAGTCAGAAGGCAGAAGTATGTTTTGTATATTCATTGTAGGATGTTATTCAGCATATTTTTTGAGTTTGGCTTCTTTAAATACTAACTTCACTGTACATTGTACTTCTTTGTTTAATATAGCTATTTGTAGCAAAGATAGAGATCTAAGATGACCTATGCACTTTTTTAAATGTAACCTGGATTGTGGTAAGACCAACTTTCCTAATGTTTAATTTTCTTAATGTTTATTTCATCTTGAACAAGTGTTTGTTGGAAAAGCTTTTTTTGAAACTGGAAATGCTGGTGGAGAGGTAACACTAAATGGACACTCTATTAGGAACACATCTAGAAGCACATTGGACCTTCTTTGACCTTCACAACTGCAGCAATTCATCATGCCATAGATTCCATTAGTTTTTGAAGTTGTTTTGCAGGAATCTTGGCCCATGCAGACAGGATAGCTTCTTCCATTTGTTCTGAACAGCCTGATCTTCCTCATCCCAGACACACTCTAAAAGATTAAGATCTAAACTGTGAAGGCCAGGAAAGGAAGGAAAACTCAATGACAAGTTCCTGGAACCAATTCATTACTATAAGGCCCTAGCATGGTGCACTGTCCTTCTGAACACATAGGGAAAATATAGAGGAAGAACAGCTGCCATTAAGGGATAAACATGATCACCCACAATGCCAAGCAGTCCATACATCTACACACCATACATCTGCAGGTACCAGAGGACCCAGGGTGTGCCAAGAAAACATTCCCACACCTTTACTCCAGCTCCAGCAGCCTGAACTATTGACACCTGCCAGGATGGGCTCACTGATTCATGCCTGTCCTGCTTTACT
>JAOXYF010000012.1:349341-359479 GCA_028565775.1 Sternarchorhynchus goeldii
TTACTCCAGCTCCAGCAGCCTGAACTATTGACACCTGCCAGGATGGGCTCACTGATTCATGCCTGTCCTGCTTTACTGTGCTAAACAGCTGTCCTCCTCTGACCCCTTTTGTTGGCAAGTTGTGTATGTCCATAGGATCCCCTTTTTCTGAAGGTTTTTCCATGACCACACCATTTCTCTCTTTACTCTCAACACTGTTACACAGTAAAACCTCACAAGGTTGGCAGTTTTTGAAGTTCTGGACAAGCCTCATTCAAAGACACTAAATCTCTCAGTTTTGACTTTCTAATGTGAAAATACACTGAAAATGATCCAGGGAAAATTTGCTCACATGATTTTATGATGCACTTTAGCTCATTTCCAGACTGGGAAGCTCCAGTCATGAAAAGCTTGAATCTCTAATAAAGTGGCCATTAGAGTCTGGATATTAGAGTCTGGGTAATAGTGAGATGTGTATTTTTAAGCTATAAAAAGCTATAATTTTCATGAAACTATCCAGTTTTTCTTGAAGTATTAAATAAAGTTATTCATTTTTGTTTTAGATGCAATTTGATGCTTATTTTTGTCAAACAACAAATAACCACAGTGGAAAATACTGGTGGAAAAATAACCACAGTGTTGTCCATTCTGTGTCTGATTCTGTGCCCTGTGTTTTGTGAAATACTCATTATTTCAGTTCAAAATCATCTTTGTTTTATGATTGTTATAGTAAATCCACCCACGTGTAGTAGGCAGCTCTCGTCCCTTAACTGAGAGTGGCAGTGTCAGACACATTGGTCCTTACTGTTTGAAATCAGCATCTCAAATCAGCATTAACATTTGCACAACAGTAAATGCATTTTTCAGAACAATTTGTACAATTTGTTGGAAGTTTGCCTGCAACTTACTCAAAATCATTTTTTATGTATTTTTGTCAGTGAGTATGTCAGTGTGATCAGAATGACCAGTTCTTGTGTCAATGCTTATGAACATGACAGTCAAAATGTTTACTCATGTTGTCATATATCAGTAAGTCATATATCAGTAACTTTGTAAGTATTGTCTGATGGTTAGGTTTTTGACGGCAATTACAGAAAATGCACAAGGCTGAACTGTCTCAACTACAGAAAGTTAGACATTACTGTATGTCTGATTACAAGATTGGACAGGATTCACAATCATGACTTTACTGTTTGTACAGTAGGTTACGTATTGACACCATGTCAATACAGAAAAGAAAGGGACTGTCATAACACAGAAGGGAAAAAAAACTAAATAAGAAATGCAAACATAAGAAACAAGTAGAACTGTTTATGCAGTGCTGTATGTAACAGTGTGATATAGCCTGACATTACTATATGACAGTGTGATATAGCCTGACATTGTTATATGACAGTGTGATATAGCCTGACATTACTATATGACAGTGTGATATAGCCTGACATTACTATATGACAGGCCACAGATTCTCAACCACATCACAATGGATATGTACCTTTGTGATGCAGCGTGGAAAGAATCTTTTAGAATGTCTTATCCAACCTCTGTAGGCATCTGCTGTGACGTCCTCACACGCTGCATCCATGGCAGTCAGCAAAGTATGTGGCTGGTGATCATAAACCTTCCACCTCCATGCAGAGTAGAACTCCTCCATTAGGTTAATGAATGGGGAATACGGTGGGAGGAATTCCATCAGCATTCTGCCATGGGTTGCAAACCATTGCCTAATGGTATCTGAGTGATGGAAACACACATTATCCCAAATTACCACATAATTTGGTAAACCATGTTGATTCATATCCCTCTTATCATGCAGAGATCCCTGTAGAGTGCATCAAGGAAGGTGAGGAGATGCTGTGGGTTGTATGGCCCTATAATGGGCATATGTGTTAGCACCCCATGCTCTGAAATAGCTGCACACATTCCCCCCTTCATTATTTACATACACGATTCACCTGAGAGATAATCATCAACTCAGACTTTTACCAAAAAAATCAAATAGAAAGGTATAAAATTTGCTTCACAGGTTATGACAACACTTTTAACACTTTTGACTGTAATGACATATAATGAACTCATGACTGGATGAAAGGGGGGGGGCTATTCAACTAAGAACAAGCATAACACATGTTGATTGACAAAAGTAACTAATAACATAGAAAACAGTGGATAATTGTATCTAGTTGTATCTCATCATTAGCATGATGAAGCCAAAGTATTTGCTGTTTGTACTGAATGAATGAGAGACCTGATGATGTGGATACTGAACACGTCATTTTGAGAAATTCGATTCAGAACCGAGAAATGCACCAAAGCAACTGATAACCCTGCTAGGCATCATGTGTTTACATCAAAGTAATTTATATATGTGAACAACGGCAGGTTATAACCCCTGGGAATAACAATTTAGGGTCAGGAATTCTGCTCCAGTTTGTCAGAGGTGATAGACTGGACTACACTGCCAATAGCTTCAATGATCCTGTTCTTTCCTCTGGCATGCTACTTTGCATCTGCTGGGTATGGAGAAGCACCTCAAACGTGTTGGACATTCTGAGACAGGGTTCATGTAAGAATGAAGAAAAATGGCAAAACCTTGAACTGATTTGAAATTCCTGAACCTAAATAAAGGCAATCAAGTTTTCATTAACATACAAATCCATATTTACAATTTAAAGTTGGAGTGTTCAAAGTCTTATACATATGTTGGTGATGAAAACCAAGGCACCAGGCAAGACAACAATGCAGAAAGAGAAAAGACAATGACATTCATGTTTCAGGTCATTTTTTTCTGAGGTCTGGCTCAGCACATCTCCAGGACCTAGACCAAGGACAGAGATTAGTGGTGGTGGGCTAGGAGGTGATGTGGTTGAGCTGAAGGTTTCTATAAGAGCTTATTTAAGCCTGCATTTCATATCATTCAGAATTTGTTCTGGCAAGTGAAACCCAATGCATTAAATCTGGACCAAAGTAGCCATACAACCTGAGTAAAGATGATTTAAGCAGCATGAATTTACATGCAACCTGGAGCCAAATTAAACATGTGCATTAAATCAAATCTCTATGAAGTCAGTGGCATGTTACTATTCATATAAAACTGTCCCCCGTGAAATATGGATTTCTTGTGCTTATGGAACATGAGCTACTTCATTAATTTGATGCTGTTTGGTTGAGAACATGCAATGTTCTCCTTGCTCTTTGTATTTACAAAAGAACTTAAAATGTATATTTTCATGGTTTGCATTTTTTTATATCCATTATTTTATGTAAAAACATTACTCAGGAAATGACTGCATTAAGGCATCTGACAACTACAAAATGTCCACTAGCTCCCTGAGAGCACACCAGTCAAGGACTCCAACGTGCTTTCAAGAAGGAAATCAGGTCCACGCTGAAGCCCATGGCTTAACCCTAGGCCAGTTACTGCTCACTAGTCTCATCATTGTTATGCATTACTGAGTCTGAAACCCTGGGGGTCCCATAGCTTGTTGAGTCAACCTCCATTGTATTTCCAGGACTGGTGAGATTGGAAAACCTGATTTCTTCACCCCTTCCCCCTTAGACACCTTGTTACCTTAGTGCTAAAGGATGGTATGTCTATTGTGTCCAGTCAACAATGACAACAAAACATCAATACTGGGACTGGGCCCACCTGAGTATCCACCCCTGAGAGACAATGCTGCAGCCAAGCCAATGTGCTTGGCCTGCCAGTCACACTGACCCAGCCCTTTGGCACCCTGTAGGCTCAGGAATGCTTAACTTTTCTTCTCTGGCACTGCTCTCAGGAGGATTAACCACAAAACAAGAGCAACACAAATAGGACTTCCATTCAGCATAACAGCTGATTCTAATGGGTGGGTAATTTTGACTGACATGTTTCTTTGAACGTCCCAGCAGAAATGCAGAATGCAATTACTAATAGGTGTTCATGACAAGGCAAATTTATGATTTAATGTGGCTTAGTGGAAAGCAGTGGCAGAAAACTGAAATGCAAGACTGGCCTTTTGGCCTCCAGCTGCACATGATGAACATGTTTAACGATTGAAAAAGGAGGCCCACAGTGCTCATGCTTTAGCTTCCTGATAGCACTCCAAAATGTGTCAGCAAGTACAATGGGAGACATATATCCAGCTAATGGGATCAGTTATCAGTTAGCTATCATGCAATCAAAGTCTTGCTTTCAGAGATGCTACTGAGGAAATCGGTAGCAAATAGTGAATTGTCTATTGCAAATCCAGGATCAGCATCTGGATTGCTGAAAACAAAAACAGCATTTGAAAATGCAACAGATCAGACTCTGAATTTGAAGTTATGCAAATGAGACAAGCCTAATGACATGTACAGCATTCTGAACTTTGCACAAAACAAACAAAACAGCCAAAGACTCAGGATATCATACAAAACTCAGGATATCATACAAAACTCCCCCAGTGGGCTTAGGGTCACTTTGGCCTTCAAACTAACTGCACCAAATATCATGGACACAGGTATAAGTGGTGATGGGAGTGGTTTTCCTTCGATGAGGACCACATGGCGGAGATCACAGGGGGTGTCTGGGTTGTGTCATTTTGACTGACAGCTGGGTGTGGGCACGCCCTCGGGCAGCTTAATAACAAACCGCCCAGGCCACCCACCTCACCCCCCCCCCAACTCGCCATCTTGAAGCACCTATATTAGGCTGTCAGGAACAGGGCTAATGATTGAAAGAGTTTCCGGGATCATACCCTATTTTTGGACTGTGGAGTGTGAGAGTGGGTTCATTTGGGTAAAGTTGTATAACATGCTCTAAATCTTGTTAAATCCGTGAAAAGATAAAAAAATTAAATATAAAGATTTCCATCTCTGTCTGAGTTTTTGTTTTTATTAAAACAACATTAGTTTCTACTAAGAAAATGCAACACACCGCTTTGGCCAGACAGTCTGGACCATATGTTTGCTTTTCCCCACATGCTTTGGCTCCAGTTAACATTAAAAAGTGTCATGTCATTTAGTCTCCCAGTCCTTAGAAAGTCTTAGAATGTTGTTTTTAGAATGTCTTCCTTCAACATTCTCATATGGTTGAACACTATCTCTGATACTGATATTTTTATGTAGTTTACTGGGAAGCATCTACAACTGATTGCTAAAGTCAGTTACTAAAGAGTACTTTGTTTACGTTATGGTATACAAACACACTACACATCAGCCACCTTCTCGCCATACGGGAGATGAGCTGGCTAACATTACACCAAACATCTACATGTCAGCACAGAGGGCATCTTACAGAATAAAGAAAATTGTTTCACATCAAACATGCTTTTCTAAAGTTGGTTTCAAGGTTTCATATGTGGCACAAAACCTTGAAAATAAACTGAAAGGAAAGTAACTGAAGTAAGACTTAAGTAAGTTCATATTAGACGACTGTTGCCAAGAAGGTCAAAATCACCTCTGTCCTATCAAACAAATCAAAATGCAGGGACAGACCAATTGGTAAAGCGTCTGAAACAGCTAGGAATGCTTCCAAAGCCTAATGTTACTGTTTCAGTGCTTCTCTGAATTCATGAGTGTTTTTGTACTAAGTTGTCATACTTTTATCATAAGTTGATTTTGTATGTTGGTAATTGAATTAAGATGTCCTACATAACCTTCATGAGAACGTTTGACACCCCCAAAATGCCTTACATGGCTAAGCACTCTGCCTGATTTGTGTTGAGGTATCATTGCTAAAAATGTCATTTACAGTTAAAAAAGAGCAATTTACTTGTTTTTCATAGATCAGCAAACAACAACATATCAGTGTAACATGGAATTATTGACTAAGTCAAAGTTTCTGGAGTTGTTCACGCTTTGATTTAATGTCCTTACCACAACATACATAACTTAGACAGAAATTAGATAACAACACAAACAAACAAAACGTGCTTAGTGAAGAGTGTCAAAGGACTTAAAGAAGAGAGAAGTAAATCCTTCAGTGCCGGACACTACAGCATAGAATCTTCCCCTGCACTTTCAGTGTCAACATCACAAAATGGGAAAGGATGTAAATGACTTTTGTCAGTGTATATAAGATCAATGGGCAATGTAATAGTGTCTCAGGCTTTAGTAATCCAGATTAGATTAGAAAATAAAACTAGCAATTACATTTCCAAAATAAAACATTAGTGTCAAATAGGATAATCCCAACAGGATTAAACATAAAGTTTACATTTATATTAAAATTCATAAGTATAATAGAAATAATCCATTAGTCCATAAATTCTTTTTTGGACGGGGAGAACTGTAAAGAACAAAACTGGACCTGTCAATAAAACTGGACCTGTTTGTGTGAGTGGTTTTTGTTGAGTGAATGTGGGTGCATGTGTGTATGACAAGAGGAGAAACGTGACATAGTAAAAGCTGCATTTAGTGCACTTATGTGAAGAAAACAGAGGATAAACTGCAAGTAACAAAGCTTCCCTAGTGTGTGTGTGTGTGTGTGTGTGTGTGTGTGTGTGTGTGTGTGTGTGCACGTGCCCACATGCTCACTTGCGTGTGTATTTGATTGTGATTGTGAGGGGAAGATCTCTAAATGTGAGATCAAATGACTATAACACCTTAAATGATCCTTTAAACTAAACAGGATAGAACTGGTGTTCAGTGCAGCCCAGTGGTTAATCCCAAATACGCTTCCTATGGCAATCACACTGTAAACTGATCCAGCAATGCCTACATGCTGCTTTATCTCACCGTGTCCACAAACAACCCTCAAGCAAAACCAATTACTTAGTGTGTCTCAATCGCTTGCTGTTGAGTTTCTGATACTTTCCAGTTATAAGACTATTATTTCTTTGTTATTACATTTTCCCATTTTACTTCTTAATGTGTGTCAAGTGATGGCATGAAAAAGGAGACATTTCTGCAGCCTGATATCAGCGAACTCAGTAGAACTAAAATATAAAACCTATTTATTCATTCAAGTCAAACCAAATTTGAAGCAGAGGTAGAAGACAGGAGAAAGTGCTCCTGTGCTCCTGTGGTCCTGTGGATGTATTCAGAACTTTTTCAGTGACCCATATTTTGACCCATGTCAGTGGTCGTATTTTTATATTGCTAGTTTTTTCTGGTGGACATGGAGAGGAAGCAAAAGGGGGCAGAGAGAAGAGGACAGAGAGAAGGGGGCAGAGAGAAGAGGACAGAGAGAAGTGACAGAGAAGGGGAGAGAATAAAGGGGATAGAGAGAAGAGGACACAGAGAAGGGGACACAGAGAAGGGGACAGAATAAGGGGACACAGAGAAGGGGACAGAATAAGGGGACACAGAGAAGGGGACAGAGCAAGTCTGTTTCACAGTGCCCATATGGCAGCGATCTAGAGGAGAAAGGTCCGCCTGGCCAGCTGCAATTTAGAAACACCCCTACGCTCGCCTTTCTTTTAATAGCTCGGATTGCCCTGTTTAGACTAAAATAAACAGTCCAATTTAGAATTGTGGGGGACTGCCATTTCAGGACTATGAACTTTGGCCCTGGCCAGAGCTTGTGGAGGTGTACAGAGCTTTGAGAGGACCAACAAAATGGCTCTCCAATGTCCCACGCCTTTTTGACTTTTTGTAAAACATGGAGGTGAAGTGATGACTTGGACTCATTCATAGACTGTTTTTCTTTTGTTTTCAAGGGCCTTAAAGGCCTTTTTATGTAAACATTTTTCAGATCACAGAACATACATTTAGGAATCTGACAGCATTCTGGATATGAAAAAGATGCAGTACAGGCTACATTTAAATTCCTTTTAAGAGTTTATCTGAGAGTAAAAGAAAAAAGACTATAGCAAATTCAGTGTTTTGCTTTAATAGAATTTGCAGCCAAGCCTCAACTTGAATGTGTTCCAGAGTGCTGACCAGTAGTCCAGCACAGATGTTCAAAATGCATCCAAGAACAACAAGGAGAGCATTTCGCACCTGGAACCCTCCTGACACTAAAGCTAGACCCACAGAACCTGCTGTCACCTCCCGCTCTTTCACCTCTGCTGATGTCAGTGTGTTCCTTGGCCAATAGGAACACGTAGCCCTGCCCTTGACTTGCTGAGCCCAGACACAAAGACAAATGATTCTATCAGATTAAATGTTTTTTAATGGCATGTAGGGAAGGCCAGTGTGGACCTTGCTGGAAGCCATATGTAGTCGTTCTCTGATAATCATTCCAAATGAGGCCTAATTTGTAACCAGTCTGTGAATGGAAGTGTTTTGCTTCACAGGGGCCCTTGTGGAATCTGTGTTGTTGGTTTATCCAGATGCATGACATGGAATGACACCACTGCTTCTTGTTGGATGGATGAGTTCCCGGCAAATAAGTTTCCATTGCAAAAGAACGTCCAAAATGTCATTTAGCAAAGCAAGATTAGTATAAAAGCATATCAACCACCTGAAAATAATGCCCCGTCCAACATTTTGTTTGTTTTAGTGGTAACACAAAGGGAAATTAAATGTTATGATTAAATATTCTGAAATGTCCAGGACTATGCAAAAGTCTTAGGCAACCATTAGGTTTTATAGTTTTATTGATTTAACAACGATATAATGACTCTACATATTCACCTTTCAGTCTCTGTTTTAGGATGTTTCTAAGAAGTATTAAAAAACAGAAGAAAATTCGGAAAAAAACTTTGCAAGTAGTTAGTGTGACCTCCCCTTACACTTGAGCAAAGCAGGAACCTGGCCATCTTCAAGTCTCTTAAAGACTTTTATAATATATCAAAAGATTACTTCAGAACACCTCAGGATAGTCTCTGTAAAAGACTTCTAGATGTGCTTATTGTCAAAATGGGGGAGGAGCACAGTTTTCAGTTTTGGACTTAGATAGGAAGTTATTATATTATTGCTAAAACAACAAATCTAATGGTGGCCTAAGACGTTTGCACCGTCCTGTATTATATTATCTAGTGTGGATGTGAAATTTTAATACTTTACATGCTTCACGTTTGTCTTATCCCTCATTCGGCTTATCTAACAAATCAAACACCTCTGTGCTAAGAGGCTGATATTCAAAACAAAAAAACACTTACATCTACAAAGAGGCCTCCAGTGATTAACACTGCCACACAAAAGAGGCTGTGGAGAACCAGGAGAGGTCAAGTGATGCTCTTACACTAGGTTATGGATCACACAGACAGACACTGTCCTCCAGTGGTAACTCTTCATCAAAGAGACTCAGGTGAGAGGGTGACTGGGTCTGGGCCCCTGCAAAATGATTCCATGCCTCTGATCATTCAGGCATGGTTTCATTACTGGAGGGATATAGAGGTGGGTTGAAGGCCCCAAGCAATGAAATGACCTCGTCACTCAAGTAGACCGTTGTCTATGGACAGGACTCTTTCTGAACCAACAAGGAACTCCCGTGCCACTTATTAAGGGAAGGTTTGTTCTTCCTGACAGAGCTCAATTGAAGATAATTGTCTCTTTCAGATCACTAAGAGCCTGTGTGATCTTCCATGCATTGAAGTTTAAGGAATGATTGATTCTTTTAGTATGTGTGCTTTTTTCAGAGAGGCCCCAGCTTCATGTGAGAAGCAGTAACTTTACATAAGTTTTAAACTGATTGCCAAGTTTGATCTAATCTGTTATAACTATTTTTAATTAAAACAGCTTTGCTAAAAATGTTTTAGATTTAATGTGCAATGTGTCTTTCTTAAAACAAAGCAAAAATAAACTTATACTTACAACAGGTACCAAACATGGGCTCCATTAGCACTAACAACACCAAAGATCCTGGCCTTCAAGTGAATATGATAGGAACTTGTCCTAACATTTACCATCAATGTGCCTGAAGTCACCCTGATAGAGGGCTTTCACTCCATACACACACACACACACACACACACACACACACACACACACACACACCTGCAGCTGGCCCGATAATAAACTCCCAATGGCAGTCCGTTAACAATCCAGCTGTACAGCAGCAACAGAACCATGTGTGAAATAAACATGTTACAAACTCATACTACATTCTACACTACTGACCCATTACACACACACACACACTACACTCACTACTGACCCATTACACACTTACACACACACATACTACACTACTGACCCATTACACACACTACACTCACTACTGACCCATTACACACACACACACTACACTCACTACTGACCCATTACACACTTACACACACACATACTACACTACTGACCCATTACA
>JAOXYF010000012.1:359579-389523 GCA_028565775.1 Sternarchorhynchus goeldii
CACACACATACTACACTCACTACTGACCCATTACACACACACATACTACACTACTGATCCATTACACACACATACTACACTACTGATCCATTACACACACATACTACACTACTGACCCATTACACACACATACTACACTACTGATCCATTACACACACATACTACACTACTGACCCATTACACACACACAAACTACACTACTGATCCATTACACACACATACTACACTACTGATCCATTACACACACACATACTACACTCACTACTGATCCATTACACACACACATACTACACTACTGACCCATTACACAAAGATACGGCAGAAATAAACCATATATGTATATATATATATATATATATATATATATATATGTACCTATAACAGACTATATACACCTGTAAACAGACTAGTTAGTGAATACTTATTGAGAATATACCAAAAGCACACATTTCGCTAAAGAAATAAAAATGTTGGCACGTCGGTATTTCCTCCCGTAGTAACTAAGACTCTAAACACTGAGACCAACATCCAAATAGACTGATCCCAGATAAGCCTGCAGCAACAGCCAGAAATCCAGAATTTCTCCTCTTCTTATCATCTTTTTGGCTTACTTGTATATATACAGTCCCAGTCACAAAAACCGCTCCCTTGCAAAAACAATTACCAACAAACACACACATACACACACTCAGCGCTTGCAGCCACAGATGTGCACACGCACACACACACACACGTATACACACACACACACACACATGTGTGCGTGAATGTAGTCTACATGGCCAGAGTCCCATCCTTTCCGTCATGTGGGACCAGTGTGTGCTCTCTGGTGGGAGTCTGTAAGGGAGGAAGCAGGCCGTAGCCCCGAGCAGCTCGTCCCGGGAAAGAATGTTTATCGCGTCCAGTGCCTTTGATCTCGCCCAGCTAATCGCTTCCTGCACGCTGTACGTGAACTGCAGCACACGGGAAGCTGGGGTACGGCCATTTGATGCGGTTTCTTCTGCGCTGCCTTCCACAAGTCATTAGATGGGAGCTGCGATAAGACACGCGGATCCCGTGGGCCTGAGCCGCCTGACAGGCTGGGCTCCAGGCAGGGTCCATGCGCCTACTGCCAGCCCCAGAGGCCACAGTCCTCTTGGAGGCGCCTAACTGGCGCTCCACAGGGGCATATGGGGAAGATGTCTGCCTTGAACTCCTGAAAGACACACTTGTCCCACTACGAACAGCTGAAGAAGAGACTCTGGGATCTACGTCTGCGTGCTGGGACGAGGGCGGCCTCCTTGCCAGCAACTTCTCCTGCTGGGTATGTCTTGCACTATTAACTTGCTCTTTTTCAGACTCTTTAACGGGGCAATCATTTCAGCCATAAAACACATAGACCAGCACTGAAACTCAGGACTCAAAGGTCAAAGAAGCCCAGAGTCCCCCCATGCACTGTGAAACTATGCTAGTAACTCACCTACGCTAGTGTAAAAGTACCGTGGTTCCACATTCCCTTGGTCAGCTCCACCCCTGTAGGCACAGAGGGACTTACACTCCTCCACAGTCAAATCAAAGGTATACGAGAGATCCTCCCAGGGCGGGAATTAAAGGGACGGCCTTGTTTCACACCTGGTAGAGGCAAAGAGAGGCAGAAGAAGTGAAACCGGTATGCGCTTTAGATGCCGTTCGTGGTTTCAACATGAAATACTGCAGAAGCTGCTCTCTCATGTGACCTTTGAAAGGTAAACATCAATGCGCCCTGAGACGGCTTCAAAACACAACACTGTAGCCCAAGTTATAATACGCACCATCATATGATACGCAGATGGTTGTTGATTCAGGGCCAAGAATAACAGTGTCTGCCTATAAGTGAGAGGATGATAGTGCCACGGACCCTCCAGGGCAGTTGGCATGGTGTGTCAGAGAGCTTGCATTTTACTAATGCCAGTGGGTGTAGCCGATGAGAGCTACAGAAAAGCTTTTGTTTCTCAGTGACACAAGGTATATGTGCTGGATTTACAGCGTATTCTTATATCCACCCGTTATGAAGGGTCACGAACCATTACGAATGCTCTAACCTATTTTGGCAGCGTGTTGTGGTGCCTGGGTTTTTTTTTTTTTTGTTGGGGTTGGTGGTTTTGAACCGAGGCCTAACATTCGGAGTGTTTCATCTACCAGTTAGTTGTAGGGAGCAGGCTGAGTTCCAGGCAAAATTAAAGTGAAATAAATCCCTTGCTGTTCTGTACATTCACATAATCCAGTTTAAGTGTAGAAAAGGGAATCCGATAGCGCAGTGTTTGTGAAGGGCAGGCCTTTGCGGAGATCTTCCCAACGGGGCTTTTGTTTTTCCTTTAAAGGCAGGAGAATCCAAAGTAACTGTGAGGAATCTGGCAGTTGCCGCAGCCGCCCAGGTGACAGCAGGCCCGGGTTAACTGCAGGTGAGCGGGGGCACCGTTGCTATGGCGCAGCGTGTCAGGACACTCGCGATGAACAGGTTAACCTCCCCCACATCACTCAGCAATGCCCTCCAGCCTGTTCGTTTTTTTTATTTTTTATTTTCCTGTCAGTCTGGAACTGGCACACACTCCCAGCTCAGCGCCCAGCACACACTCCCAGCTCAGCGCCCAGCACACACTCCCAGCTCAGCGCAGCGCCCAGCACACTCTCAGCAACATTCCCCAAGTGCAGACAGCCAGCCTTGAGATTCAGTGGTAGGTTCACAGGCACGGAAGGAAATATTGCAGTAAAACCCTCATAGAAATGAAAGCCCTTTTCTTGTCTCAGGGCCTGCCACAAGCTCACACCTCATCAATTCAAGTTTATATTCATTCTTCCTAGATTTGCTGGAAATTTTTCTATGGTTCACCTCTAACACTTCCAGTTGATCCCAAGGTCACCACACTGGGACTGCTGGGAAGCACCGTTGATCGAAATGAACATTTATATATAAATAAGTCAGAATGTTGTGTGCTTTTAAATTTGCTGTGCATGATTGTGCAGTAAATGTTTGTCCATTATGAATGACAGTATTAAAAACTACAACTACAAGGTGCGTATCACAACATCCGGCTAATATTACTATAGTACAGAGAAAATATGTGCAGAGGTTTCTCTGGTGTGTGTGTGTGTGTGTGTGTGTGTGTGTGTGTGTGTCGGGTTGCGTGACTGTGAAGCGTCAGTGTAAAGGTTCCTGAGCTGCCTCAGGCTGGAGGCAGCTCCCCTCTTTTAATCCTTGAAAAAAAAAAAAAAACACACTCCTATAAAACAACAAACACTTCGGCTTTGACGTGTGGTGCCAACGCAACCACAAACAGAAGTGTGGAGTGAAGGCGGAACTGAAGACTCACACAAACAACGAGCATGGAGCAAAGGTTCGAGGGTTCGAGGGCTCGAGGGTTCGAGGGTTCGAGGGCTCGAGGGTTCGAGGGCTCGAGGGCTCGAGGGTTCGAGGGTTCGAGGGTTCGAGGGCTCGGCTCTTGGGAAGTAGTGCAGCCTAAAGTAGTTTCAGATATGAAACCTGGCAATTTCTAGATACCTAATCTAAACTGCTGGTGAAATGGTGTTCCTCACCAGCTATTTACATGTGAGTTTGGCATGAGCTGGAACAGGCATGGACTCCTGGCAGTAATGCTGACTGATCGTGTACTACTGTTAAAATACAGACCCTGCTGAAATTCTCCACATATGCACAACCACGTTATAACATTAAAACAGCAGACCCAGGAATTTCAAGGATCTGTGAACAAGTGGTTAAAACAATACAAACACTTAGAGTGAAGAATAAACATTAATAATCAAGGACTTGCTGTATCCACATTCCCCTTTTATTACAAGTAGTTCTCCAAATTATTTTTGGCAGCATAGAGGTTCACAACATCTAAATGAATACTAACTGAACTATCCATTGCTCTCTCTCTCTCTCTCTCTCTCTCTCTCTCTCTCTCTCTTTATACACTCCCTCCTCCCATTTCTCTTCACATTCTCACCCCTCTTTTACTCTTTCAAGATTCTCCAAGGACTTAGAGCAGGTATACAGCTGCTACTGAGACAAAGAGGAGTGCCTTGTGAATGTTAGGGGCGGGTTTGTGTGTGTACGTGGGTGTGTGTCTGTGCATAACTGTGTGTGTGTGTGTGTGTGTGTGTGTGTGTGTGTGTGTGTGTGTGTGTGTGTGTGTGTAAAAAGCAGGAAGGGTGGGAAGCATGGAGAGGCTGCCGTTTCCCGTTCCAGACGGAGCATTTTGGGTGGGGAGGTGAAGTGAGGGTCGGGGGTTGGGGTAGAGGTGGTGGTGGGGTGGGGAAATGGGTGGGGGTTGTGAGGGTGGGGTACTGGGCTTGACCCCTGCTGTGCCACTGAGACCTCCCCCCCTCTCCCTTCCCCTCCCCTCACCTCACCTGTTCCACTCGTGTCTGAACAGGCAGTGGCCCGGCCCATTGTGCTCAACAGCTCTGCCTCTCACCAGGGGCCAATCTCCCAGAGTCAGGGCATCGGCTTCTGCTCTCACCAGGCCAACTGCCTCATGCCCTGAACAATACACTGGCTGAAAGCTCCCATCTGCCAGCCTTGACTGGGTGCCAGACAAACTGAAAACCCACTGCGTGTGGAGCTGAGAAACCCACATCGGGCCATGAGGAAAGGGTTTGTTGATCTCATTCACTAAAAAGCAGAAACCAACTCTTTCCAAAGCACAAAACTGCAAAACTGTGGAGCTTAAAAAAATAAAAATAAAGATTGTGGTTTAGATAACTTTACTTCAACACATTAAACTTTATACAGTACGGATACATAAATGTATACCTTTGTCTGTTAGGGTAATGAGACTTCCCAAGTTGAGGGCACAGGTGTTGTGGCATTCCAGGTGGCGTGTGACTGTCCATTGTGCTGCCCAGCCAGGCGTGCGTGATGCTAAAGTGGTCCTTGGCTTACACACAAATGAGAAAAGCTTTTGTTTGGTGGGATCTGGCCTCAGGTACAGGAGACCTTCAACCCCTACAGCTCCCAGGTGGAACAAAAGATACGGGTGTGGAGGAGGTGTATTCTCTGGAGCAAACTGGGCTTCTGGAGTGGTGGGAACTGGTCCCAGTCCAAGACATGTCACAAAATGAACTGGCCCCACTGATTTAAAGTGTAAGGAACAAAGAAAAAAGACAATCACATGACTCATTCAGTGGTATGTCGCTTTGTCTGACTCTTATCAGGGAAATAAAAAAAACTGAGAACATCAGTAACATAAAGCAGCTTTCAAACATTTCACATTTTGTTTTGTTTTCTGCATTAAAATGTAACATTTGACAACAAGGAGGCAAGAAGTACTGGGAATATGATTCATGACAACCACACAACCTTCTGTCTTGAACCCTCACAGGAGCTCTGATAACTCCCCGCAGCATCCCACTTGACTGAACTGTCGAGTGATGCTTTATCTCTTTGGAGATGACTGTGCTGAGAAGGTTCATCATTTATCCCAGTCAGTCAGGCTGAAAGCTGAGTGCAAAGCAGCAGTACAAAGGTCTCTATTAGTGTGGCCACACAACCGAAGCAGTGGGGCATGTGACAGAAGACCAGCAGCCTCTCTTGCTGCCTGTTGGGGAGGACAAAAAAATTGAAATCAGGTTCAAACAAAAAACATTTAGGAAAAGAATGTCAGTGGGAAGTGTCCTTCTAACAAATGTAAAAGTGTTTTCAACAGTCACTAGAAAACAGCAAACAGCAAATATTTTATAGTAAACACTCCACATCTTCCACATTTTATCAAGCTCTTGACTCCTGCTTGGCTGGTTTTTTGCATGGAGATCTCAGGCATAGGCTGACTCAACACTGCCCCCAAGTGGTGCTTTCATTTACTGTAATCTTGGCCTTCTCTTGGCTTGCCCCTTTTTGGAGTGAGAAAGCAGTGGTTAAGATGAGCTCACAGACAGGCATGGGATTTTCCATTGCACTGCACTACGGGTACACAAAGACCCCCTCACTTAACATCACCAGCTAATAAAAACAAAAGCATCTAACTGTGTTACTGAAAAACACAAGGAAATCTGTTTTTTAATCTTTGAGATGAAATAGTATATTTTATTCAAATGCTATGAAAGTTTCGAATACTACAATTGAGTTGAGAATAATTTGTTTGGAAGCATGTTACTAGGGTTAGAATGCAAAACTAACTAGTATAATTGGTCTCATCTCTAATGTTTGCTTATCAGTTGACTAATATATGGTTTGTCAACCAATGCCAACCAGAGAAGATTACAACAGCCCCAAGTGGATTATGTATTAATTTTATCTCAGGAAGAGACCCACCATTTAGATTACATTTGTTTTTTTACTTTTGAGTGTGCATGGACCGGGTTGTGTGGCTGAGAGTCCAAGAAATATCAGAATATTCAAACAGGTGGCACACAGCTCTGTAAAGGCTCTTGCTTCAGACAGCACATACACTGCAAGGATGCTTAAAATCAACCACTCGTGTGTGGCAGTCGGGTACAACCTTGTGATCAATTTTTAAACAAACTTTAAATATATATATTTTTTGCAGTATAGTTTAGATATACTGAACTGTTTTATTCCAGGCTTCATAATATATGGCTGACATTTCCCAGACTTCCTTTGTGCTGTTTTGGTTTAGTGGGGGTGTGGTTATATCTACATAGTGCTGACATGACCACACCCCTTCTTTAACCAAAACAGTGATGAAGACTAGGACTACTGGAATCACCCATGAGATGTTAGGTTAGCTTTGAAACTTGAGTAATGGCTACATTTTCTGCTAAATGAATTACCTCTACACTGAGAACCATGTCCTACACACCCTGAGTGTGTACAGGACATTGCCTACCATCAACAAGCTGAATAACTTTGAATTCAGTAGCAGATGTATTGAGAAACATTTTTGTATGTTCAAAACGTCCAGTCTGGGCTGGAACGTGAATGTAATGTTACTGGGTTGAGACCTCCTTCTGCTTGATGCTAAAACAATAATATCATTGTTTAATGTCAAGGCAGATCTTTATACTATTAAAAATAGCCAAATAAGCCAAATTTCTTCTAAAAATAGAACAAATAAAGTCAACCAATGTCCAAGATCAAACAGACGAAATTAAAGTTAAATCACAACCGTCTAAAACTGTCACTCAGAAATAATATCTTATTAAGTACTAGATTAGTAAATGACATTGTAACAAGAAGGACGAAACGAAATGAACACTGTGAAATAGCATAAGTTTGAAAAGTTTCAAGTTTTTTTTTTTTTAAATATATGTTCCCCTTTAACTGCATTAGTAGACCAAGGAGCAATCCAGTAACTCAGAGTGAACATGTGTAGGACTAATTTAGGACATATTAGCTAAGCATGTCAGTTCAAAAAGTGCTTTAGATTATACTAACAGTGTAACTATATAACGGCTCGATTGTACTAACAGTGGCGATCTCATTAAGACTCTCGTGTGTATGTCGCGCGAAGTTTGCAAAGTGTAATTGTACGTTGGGGAAACTGGAGCTGTAATGAGAGCGGGACATCACTAGTGTGGGGGGAGTTCCTGACACCTAGAGAAGGTTGAATTATTCAGGCAAATTCATCTGCCTGTCCTAGGCCTTACTCAGGAGTGTTGTTTACATGCACGTATATATATATATATATATATATATGTATATATATTTATATAACATATATACAGTGTATATACATTTACACAGTAAGAGTACATATGGAAACAATTAAACTACACACCTGACCACAACACCTACCTAGGAGGTGTGCACAAAAATATAGATTCACACAAAACCATCTCACATGTGTGAACAGACACACAAAGTGCAGGGATAATTGGTGTTGGCTTTCTTTCCGTTGTGCAAGAGCACGTTACCGTAGGAAACTTGATCTCGCTCAATAATTCACAGTAACACCGGACCCTTATAGTGCTCTTTCCCTATTAGCCATGCTCTGATCTGTAACTTCTATGTTCCAGTGACTCTGATGGTACTCTGGGTTGCACAATGACATCCTGGGATGAAGCATGAAACCACACCCACTCCAAAAGCAAGGATTTCCTGGTGGTAAAAACAAGGACTTCCTGGTGGTAGACGTTTGCTCTGACCACTGGACCAGAGAGCCACCTCTCTATAGCACAGCAGTCTCATCACACTAGGCATCACACTGCCCCAGAGCCAGGGGTCTCATTAAGCCCTCATTACACAAGTTGCATAGGATCCTGTGAATTAAGCACACGACCACCCTTCCCCTCGTGTCAGAGTAGGTATTATTGTTTACTACTTTGATGTCAGAGCGAGTGTCATTGTTTACAATTTTGATGAGAGGATGAAACAGAACTATTCTGGTTACAAAAAGAAATCAGGTAAGCAACAACCAGGTAACAATCAGGTGTTTTCTCTCATCTGCAAGTCTGATGTCAGCCACTAGCAGTAAAGTTATTGTGCTGGTTTACAGTGCATCTCTCTCTAGTATGTAGCTGGGCAATGTATGTCTTGGTCTGCATTCTTGATAGCCACCTCCAAGGATGTGTTCTGTGACGGACACAAGTAAAAGTGAAAGGCAACAATTTTGTTATCTTTGTTAATAACATCTTTAACAGACAATGTGTTTGCAGTTCAGAAATGATAAGCATTTCACTTGTGAACACACATTCATATGTGTGTGTGGGTCAAGAATGGATCTACACTGCTGTCATGTCCAGGAAGTGCAGCCCTGTGCTTCACACATTCCGTGTGAACCTCTTCTCCTCTTCATTCAGGTGTGCGCTCATGCCCTTTACCAGAGCTTCATACCATTCCCTCACAGCAGGGCAGAAGCTCCCAGCACTCCCTCATCTGACATCATCTGTAGCAAAAGTTGAGGGTTGCAATCCCACCTGACCTTGAACGCAGACCTTCCAGGTCCTAAACATGTGATCTGACCAGACCAATGAGCCAACGCTCTGGGCCAGCTGGCCTGTCACAGACCTACTCCAGAAACGACCAGATAAAACCAAAAGGCAGACCAGACTCTGAGAAACCAAAGTTCCTGCAGGTCACTACAAGTGACACAAGGTGAGAAAGATAAGAGGTGAGCGTGTGGAGGTCAGGTGAAGATGAGGGCCCGCAGGGTGTCCAGCACCCGGCCCTAGTCATGCGCACCCATGTGTGTGTGTGTGTGCTCTGCATCCATTTCCTTAATTAAGATATTGCTGCTCAGCTATGGGAAGGTGTAAATCTTTAGCGGTCCTGGCATGCCTGCATGCTGCCCATCAATAATGGATCCCAGCACTCTGCGTGACTAACACTCGCACATCGCATGCTTTCTTGCATCAGGGCAAAGGCCTGGACGTGTCACATGATTTCAGGATAGTAGAGAAGTACGTGAGCGCTGTGCCTGACCACCAGAGATCCTCGTTCGGATGGTTTGAACAGGCTCACGGCTCATCCAGGCTCATCCAGGCTTGAACTCACGGCTCATCCAGGCCGCTCCTGCTTTGGGAGCCTGGAGTTCACGTGGTGGAAGCAAACGAATGTCCATCCGCGAAAGGGAAACGAAAGGTCAGCTGCGTCTTTTCACTGTTTTCGGAGAGCAGGTGCAGCAGTGATCCTGTCTTGTGGTCTGTGAAGCCTTTGTCCACGCGTCGAATTTCACGCCGAGGCTGCGTCATCGAGCCGGAACAGATGGAGTAGTGCGGATCTGAACGGTCCTGGGTGTGAGCGGACCTGGAACACCGTGTGGAAGGGAGTCCCATTGATTCGGTACAGTAATGACACGGTTAATTCCACACCAGCCTGCTCGTGCTTCTCACCTGGTGAGCCATGTGGAACAGCAGGCTGCTTTGCGTGAGAAGAAGCCAGTGGCAGGATGCCCATCTATGCCTTGGTTTGGCACACAGGAAACTTAAGACACCAGGTTGACAGTGATGCCACTGACAGCCTTTGTTGACTATCTACACTGGCACTTTCATTACAGCACACGTCAGATCCAACCAGAGGCCTCAAGGGTTTCCAAAAGCTGGTTCTATAAGAGAACCAGCCCAGGTTAGACACAGAGACACTATTTGCCCTAATAAAACTAGGGCTTAAACTGAATTTACCTGGTTGCCTCAGTAATCCTGAAGAACAGACCTTGGTTCTCTCTGTGTCTAACCTGGACATGAGTGATCAACCATTTCTGGATTAAACGGACAGCGTTGTCCCACAAACCCAAATATCAAAATATTCTTATACAACAAGCAGTCTGGCTAAGTAGTTATAGAGTTTTGTAGTTCAAGGTTCCCTGATGCTCTGTATAAGGTACTGCTGGACTGACCTGCCACCGTTCAGGATGGCTGAATCCTCAGTGAGAGTATCAGCAGTTACCATGACAGCAGATTCCTCATCGAGCTCAGCTCCAGGAGAACCTATGCTATCTCAGCACTAGCACAGAAACACTGACTCGGGGCCTCACACCCAGCTTATCTTAATTGTCGTATCAACTCTCCTCAATTAGGCTTTACCTTAATAGATGCATCCATTACATTCATGAACATGAGGCACAACAGAGGTTAATGTAAATTATTGACACCTTACAGCAAGGCAATTACAGCATAATTACAGCTTTTGTAAAGCAAATGACACAATTGCTAAATGTGGACTGTAACCTAAAGCTAAGTACCGCTCCACCCACCCCCTGTCTGTTTGTACACCCACTGCAACTTCTGCCACTTCCTTTTTTATTCCTTAAAATTATATTTATTTATTTTTGCATTTTTTTTTGTCAGAAATGGAGCTGTTTGTGCAAAAGGGGACAACCTGGTCTTGGCGGTGCAACTGAGGAGAAATGCAGGAATGTGTAAACCGCCTCTTCACTCCCTCTGTCTGTCTTGTGCAACATTTTATGTTCTTTGCCCTGACAGCCGCCAGCAATCATTCTCAATGTGTCATGCATCATCAACATAAAAAAAAAAATCACCTCACAGTTTTACCTTTCAAAGAAAAGACTCCATGTGCCGATAAAAGCCTAACTCATTTTGAGAAGAAGTCAAAACTTAAAGCTGGAAATTAATTGTACTTCTCTGGGCCATGTTTTATATGTTTGGGTATGAATTATAGCACATCTTTTTTATGGCTGTAAATTAAATCACAGAATTGGATCCCTTGTCTGATACAATTTACTGCTTTAATCATTTTCATGTGTCCTAGAAAACACTAACAGTAAAGTTCAGAATTGATACTTTAACAAAAACCTTCTCAGAGAGATGAATGCAAAAGGTGTCGGTATGACCAATAACTTGAAGGAATTACTGTAAAATATGCTGTACTGTTAAATACTAATTTATTGCATTCACAGAAACAAATAAATATATATTTTAAAAAAATATTACTATACTATTAAATATTACTATTACTAAGATTTTGGCTACAAAACACCTGAGTTCATTCAAGTCAGTTCAAGTTATTGTCAGGGTGTTACCAGGATAAACATTTGTAGCCCTTCTGTCATGTGTATGGTGTAGAATTTATTCTTATGGGCTATTTTACCACCACCCACAGACTCATGAGAAAAACAAGCCATGTGGAGAAACCCACGATCAGTGGTGCCCCTACCACACACATGGCCCAAAAAAGAACAATGTGAAGGTGTTGCTGGCTGACGCCACTGTAAGCCCATGTGGCTCAGTTGGGGCGGGCACTTCTACAGGTCCATCGTCTGGTCTCTGCTCGTCACACTCATGAGAAACTCCCAGCATGCCTCCAGGGCCTTGTCTCTACGGTAACAGGTATGCCTGTTGACACATGCCAAATCCCTCTTCTTTTCTTTCTTGTTTTTTCCCCTCCTCCTCTCCTCCAGGTTCTCGTGAACGTCGTGTAACGCCCTGTCTAAACCGCAGACATCAGAAAAAACGCCCGAGCAAAGCCGAGACTTGTTTGATTGCGCTGCCTCGCAACCTGGGCGCACACACACACACGCACACATGCACACACACACACACACGCACACACACGCACACACACACACACATACACACACGCACACGCATGCACGCACAGGCGCGCACTCACACACGCGCGCACACACATTCGCGCACACACACACACACACACACACGCACACAGGCACACACACACACACACACACACCGCCTCCCTGCCCCCGCACAGGAACGTGCACACACCTCAACCGGCGTCAGCACTGCCACATGTCCTTCACCCAGCTCCCCGAGGCCTGATCCGGCCTGGGCCCCAGCCATGCCCGGGGAGGGGTAGACGCTGACGGACAGATGAGATCCTGGATTCCCAGGGCAGGTGACGGACACAGGGACTGTTTGATCTCTCCTACGTGCAGAGCGAACAGGAAGACGGAAGATGCGGAGGTGACGAGACTCCGTGCCAAAGGTTACGCGTCCTCTGTCGTCACGCTGAGTGGCCAAAAAAGCAAGATGCCACACCAAAGTTGGCAGACTTGCACGGTGAGTCGCAGGCCTTGCATGACAAGAACGAACAACTGACACTGCGCTGAAACCTGAGCCGCTGAATAATTTTGACTTTGATTGAAAATTCAAGTGACTGCGATCCATTTGCAAATGGGAGTATCTTAAAACAGAAATAACCCACTTTGCTTCCCTGAATCCTTGAAGTTCTTTATTACACTCCCATTTTTACTAGTATGAGCTTAATTTGTGGTCCATATTCCACGACATTCACCACCAACTTTGAAAACGTGCAAACCTCACAGGGCACCATCTCGATTCTCTTTGATTCCAGGAGGCTGCAAAGCCTCTGAAGATGCCGTGGACCGGCCTCCGTCACGGGAGGAAAGGTGCTGAAAACACAGGTGCTACAAAAGGGGCAAGAACACAAACAGTGTGAGTCAGCGCTCCTCTGACAACACCTACCGATGACAGACCATTGTGTCACTACGGTTTTTTTTTTTTTACTTTCGGTGGAGAAACATCCATCAGTATGAACATGCTTTCGTTAGATGCTGGTGGCCTTGCCGACAAAATGTTGTTATTAGCAATATAAGTTCATGCAAGTTCAAACCTTCATCCAGACTCCCAGAACAAACAAACTGTGGGTGATATCAGTTTTATTATTCCAGTTAATGCATTCAGAATAACAGTGTTTCAGTAGTGAAGGCTGATGACTGGGCTTTGTCAGTGTCAGTCCTCAGTACTGGCAGGCTTTAAGGACCTCCGCCTTACAGGCACCAGTCGGTCCAGTCCCAGCAGCAGCGCATCACACGCTGTGCTTGTAAACAAGGCCGGCTTGTATTTCCTGTTCGTCACCCTCTTGGCAGAGGCTGGCAGGCCTGGTGCACTGGTGACGCAGCCATGGTGGAGAGGTGGTGAAGGGTGGGGTAGGGTGGGGTGGGGTGGGGTGGGGTGGGGAGGGGAAGGGAGGGGCAGGCAGCTGGCCAGCTGTGGGTGGGGTGGTGGTTGGAACACCACCCTGACTTCTCAGTACCCCACAAAGCCACAAGCTCCAGCCCCTCAAAAATCATTTCTTTCTAGTCTCCCTCCCAAAAGGATTCCATTGCAGAAAGATCTCCTGTGCATCAGTATGAAACCAACATTTGGAAAGAACGTACAGGTAAATATATAGGTTATAACATCCCTAAACTCTGTGTGCTATGAAAAATGCATTTATCGATTCTGCTTCTGTGTGCCTCTGTTCTGTTTTGATAAAGCTAACAACTTTAACAACAGAAGATAGGTTAAAAGTGCTAAATGTCGACTTTTGAAATTTTAAAGGTGACAGAAAGTGTAACACAGTGGCGCATCCATCCATTCGTACTGGACAGTGATGTATTCCAGGCTTCTTCCTTCCTTTTATAGCCCATACAAACTACGACCAGCCACCTCCACACGGCTGCTCCGCCAGCGTCCCGGCAAAGACCCTCCAGTCTCAGCACGCCCCTCCACCCTCCCAGTTACACCTCCAGTCTCAACACGCCCCTCCACCCTCCCAACTACACCTCCAGTCTCAGCACGCCCCTCCACCCTCCCAGCTACACCTCCCTGTTTCCCTTCGTCCTGCCCTCTTCTGGGTATGGGGATGCACATGCTGTAATTGTGGAGTGGCCACAACACACAGCCTGGGATATAAATACCCACTTCTTCCATGCCTGTCAAAATAAAGGTCCTTACGAAAAAAGAAACAAGGGTTCTTTTTTTGTGGCCTGGGCCTGTCCATGCCTGAGTCTATTTCAAGTGTATTCCCAGCAGTGAGTACCTACAGCATCCTGTGAGCTGCCTCTGTAAGAGGGATGTGCTTAGTCGCTGAGTTGGGTGTCTACGCCCAACATAGACACACCAGCCAAGCTTAATGGAGCTACTCTTTGGGTGGTCTTTTTTTTTTTTTTTTAACGAATCATGCTACAACAATTTCTATATTTTATAGAATTGACATTGTTGACTAATTTGTAACGTTTTTTTTATATATAACATGATCAAACACTCCACAAAACCCTACTTTAGCATAAGGTAAAGTAAGGTTATCAACGTCTCTGAACACAGAGCCAAAACACCTAGGTTTTTACTACGCTGACACTGGTGTTTACACTATACAGTGGCAAGATAAAACACTAACTAGGTGAAGGTCAAGTGTAGGTGTCACATATCCACATCAAAGTCTTCAGTGGAAGGACATGTGAGAGATTTATCCACCCCTGCTACACAACGGTATGACATTAGATAGATCAATGACTGCACCCTTTCTGGTAAACAAATACATGATCCAAACAGCCTTCAGGAACGCCGTAGGCTCTTGGACGCAAGTCAACTGCACAGTTTAATGGAATTTTTCTCGCTTTGTGCTTCATCATTCATGTTTTGTCGGAGCTGTTGGTACTGAGGTATTGAAGAGAGCTGTGCCCGCACAGACGTGTTGGTACTGAGGTATTGATGAGAGCTGTGCCCACACGGACGTGTTGGTACTGAGGTATTGATGAGAGCTGTGCCCACACTGGCTTGTTGGTACTGAGGTATTGATGACAGCTGTGCCCACACAGACGTGTTGACAGAGCCCTTGCTTTGATCCATGTTTTTGGCGTGTAGGATGTCACCAGGCCTGTGGTTGGCTACAGCCCACACACCTGCTTTATGTGTTTAACGTGTCTGTCTTGTGTCTGACCACACACACACACACACACACAGATATGGTCTATCTTGACTGTCAGCAAAGAAACTTGTGTGTGATTTACATCTACTCCCTTCCTTACCATAATGATTGTAAACTGTACTATTTACAATTTTTAAATTTCTAACTCAGCAATACACACATTACTAGCTTTCATATATGTGTACGATATAGATCTACCACGTATCACCTAAGCAGTTCACTGGTTAATGCGGGTCTACCTGTGTCTTTATGCACTGCCACTGTCCTGCAAAACCACATCAGTAACAGTAATGTGTCAGATCAAGGTCATGGCTCATAGGTACAGTTATTCACACATACACAAATAACAAAAGTACAATCCACAAAACATGGTACTGAGCAGTAATAGCGGCCAAAAGCCCATGTTCTCACATTAACACATGCATAATCAAACACTCAGAGATCATTCAGACATCGCTTTGAGATCCCTGTCTTGCTGGTTGGAGATTGGGAAAGGGCTGGGATGAAAGACGGCAAGAGCAGGAAGTGGAGGAAGAGAAGGATAAAGAGTTAGGAGAGGAGGAGGAGGAGGAGGAGGAGGAGGACGACGAGGGCAAGGATATGTGTGGAATGCTCCAAACCCTGGGCTGGTGTTGCGACTCGTCCCAGACTCTGTGCCGTCACCACTGGGGTCTGTGGCCAGACCTCCCTGTGCCAGACCCGCTGGCTCCAGAACCCGCCCAGGCCAGTTTAGCTGCATCCCGAGACCCGTAATTACACGCCCCTCCCCCCTCCCACTGTTAAGACTTCAGTACGAGCTTTCTTAGGAAAAAGACATACAGTATGAAGTCCTGCTCAACTCCTCTATCGCTCAGCAAAGTAAAGTTTTATACACAACCTGCTGGTGAACTTTACAGTGCCCAATGTTGTTGGACAGGAAAGGAATGAAAGATGCCATGTGGTATATGTATTGAAAATGATCTCTCTAAAATAGATAGGTCACATTCCAGAAAGAATGAAACCTGATACAGTATGAATTAAATAAAACCTTAAGATATGACGCAGGAGATAATATCACAAAAGGACCTGGACATGAACATCAGTACAACCATTTTATTAGGAAGAAATAAGAAGTCCAGTGTTTCAATTTTAGGTTTATTTACCCCAGTGGATTTTCCTTGGGAGACAGGTGAACTTGAATATAGCTTTAACTGAGATCAAAGGACTAAATTTCAGAGTCACAACTCAACAACTTTCTTCTTAATTAACGGGTGGTTCATTGCTTTTTAGTGAAAGAGATACCAGGTATATCTCCCATTCCCTAAGAGGTATAATTGAAGTTAAATACACATTACAGTATCTGATGATACTGATACTTCAAAGCTTGAAATAATAAACACAGAAAGGTCTCTCATTGAGACCTCAAGGCATCTTCTCTTGGTGTCCAATAACAGAGAATCTGATTAAGCACAGGTTAGCAGGTTAACTGAATATCTGAAACGGCACTGTGTAAAAGAAACAATGTTAATGGCCAGCGGCTAACCGTCATGTTCCCCAAGTTGGAAACTATCAAGGAATTAGTGCTGACAGGCTTGTAGCAGAAGCCTGTGTGAAGATAATTCATCATTGGGTGTGTGGAAAGGGTTACTGTGAAAAGCCCAGCCCAGAGTATCCTCCTGTTGATGTCTCCTCCACCTAACGAAAACTGAGGCTGTTTGGCTGGGGTCAGGGTTAAGCCCAGCCTTTATAAATCTAACAGAGTCTTCTCGAGGAATACCTCATCCGCTGAAAGAGAAACAAGAAAATTACATGCTGAACCAACTTGATTTTACTTTTTTTCCCCCCTCATTTTACTACTGCTGTAATTTCCACTTAAGCAATGCTTCCTAAAATAACTATAACCTAATAATCCCAACCAAAATACATACTGGAGTTCCTGGAGGTCCTCCTGGGTGGTTTCACTGGTTTCATTCACACATTTCTGTTTGCTGACTTCCTTACCATGGATCACCCTGTGAGAACACACTGATGAGTGAGGTGGAAGTCACTATACAGAAGCTTAGACAGCAAGATATGTTAGAAAAGTGACTTTTTCTTAGAAAGTACAACCTGAAGTAAGAGGGGAAAGCCTAGTGTTACGGTAATAACAGGTGTGTGTAAAGGATACACTGAACATTGGTGTAACTGCTGTGATCTAACTGTTCTAGAAATGTTCTAATAAAGTGTTTCTTGAAACATACAATCAATGTTTTCATGGCAAAATTGTGTTCCTTGTTTTAAGCACTAATTAGTTGAGTAAGTACAATTTAGTACAAGATCTTCATGAGAACATGTCAACTATGGCAAAAAAAACCCCATCACTTTAGGAAATAAGCAGCACTGTACATGTAGTAGATCCTAATATGTTAATTCCTTAATTTTTTTCCATAAATGGTGGAGATTCAGTTTAAAGTCCACATTTACATAGTGTAAGCCAAAAAATATTATCTCACCCAAAGATTTTCTCCTTCCTGGATCTCTAAGTGAACTTGATTCAGCATCATCTCTATGTAGGCAGATTTCACCCTGAGTGAGACAAGGCCCTGGTAACAGATACTGCTACATAACATATGAGCTGGTGATTATCATTGCAAATTTTACAGGCATACAGTGCTCTATGTCGACTAGTGCAATAATGACAGTTAATTAGTTAGTCAGTTAATTAGTTAATCAGTTAATTAGTTAGTCAGTTCCCGCTAAAACACTTACAGTTACCAAAGCTCGTAGGTAGGGATGCTGACTTCAAATTTGGCAAACTGACCAAGTCTAATTGGCTCAGTGCTTTATTTATCTAGCTTGATATGCTAAATGTTATGTGAGTAGAAGAAAGGTCCAGATTCCACTTCCTATGGCCAAGAAAAGTGTTGCCATGTGTTGAATGATCTATAAAGTTGTTGAATCCCAGTCGGAAAAACCTATTTAACACTCAGGACAAACCCAGCATAACTGTACCCACAATTATCAGAATAAATGTGTATACATGACATAAATATGTTATAACTGTGTTATGTAGAATTAATGGAGCACTCAGGTTGTCACCCTCAAGTGCTACTCAACATTTTGCTCTTAATTTATGAAACATATGAAGCGTAAAATATATGAAGACCAGATTTTTTTTTTAAGTGTATGTTTACATTTGAGTCCAGGTGTAAAACCTGGTCTCAATGTTAGCAACACAAAAAACAGGAACTGCATATTCAGCTGATAAAGTCAGTTCAAAGACACCCCCCACCCCAAAAAAAACCCCTTCGTCACAGCCTAACAGACAGCTTTGAACTATAGTTGCAAAACCACAGAAAACGACCGATGTCTGTTGAAACTGAGATGCCCATGATCTCATTTGAACCAAAGTTTCCGACAGCACAGTCTCCTGTGCTGAATACACGGTGCAGATACAAGTGCTATATTTCTCTCCATGAACTCCCTGTACATATATCTCTCAACAGTAGCAAGTCGCGACTGTTTACACAAGCAGGGAAAGGAGTACACTAACCACTAAATCTTAACAAAGGAACGAAGGCTAAAAGTGTGGCATCAAAAAGATATGAGACACTGATTTATGCTTTATGGTTGTTTGTTGAGACTGCTGTTAAGACATGTGTGCTTCTATACCTGCAGGAAACTGGAGAGGACAGAGCTTCACTCTACTCGACTTGAAACTTTGAACTCTTAGAGAGTGACTAAAGGTGATGATGGTAAGCAATGACAGGTAGACTATAAAAGATTATAAGCAATTTACATAATTGCTTAATATGAAAGTGTTCACAGCTCAACACAGGAAAATTATATCAACAGATAATAATGAAAGCATAATATTATAGCACATAGCAAACATCTTCAAGCAAATACGATCAAGTCAAGCTCTTAGATGTACACAACTGGAGCATTTTGCACATCTGAAAAAATTTCATTGCACTGGTACATAGGAGTATACTGAACGCACACACACTCATACACACACACACACACACACGCACGTGGGTGGCGCTGAAGTTGCAGAGGGCTCTGTAAATAGACCGGGAGCAAGCCTTCTATTTCTCCAGGCCAGATTTCCTTTTCTGAGGTCAGGCCAGCGGATGGAAGTGCTGTGCTGCAAAGCTTCCAGTCGCCACGGCAGACCGCAGCGGCTTCTCTCGCAAACACTTCAAGGGCCCTGGTGGCCATGACCAGATGGCTTGCCTTGCCGGGGCGTCCTCTGCCAACTCCGTTCCAGCCCCACACACTCAACCCCTGTTCCAACCTCACACACTCAACCCCTGTTCCAGCCCCACACTCTCAACCCCTGTTCCAGCCCCACACTTTCAACCCCTGTTTCAGCCCCACACTCAACCCCTGTTCCAGCCCCACACGCTCAACCCCTGTTCCAGCCTCACACACTCAACCCCTGCTCCAACCTCACACACTCAACCCCTGTTCCAGCCCCACACTCTCAACCCCTGTTCCAGCCCCACACGCTCAACCCCTGTTTCAGCCCCACACACTCAACCCCTGTTCCAGCCCCACACACTCAACCCCTGCTCCAACCTCACACACTCAACCCCCGTTCCAGCCCCACACTCTCAACCCCTGTTTCAGCCCCACACACTCAACCCCTGTTTCAGCCCCACACACTTGACACTGTGCTGCCACAGCTATATATATTGCCCTCCACACACAGGAACATGAATACCACCAGATTTATTAGTGAGGGGTTTAGAAATCTAAAAAAATATATATAATAAAAGAAGACTACTTTAGGCAACGCACAGATGGAACTGCATACTTTCCAAAACAGTCTGACACTGTAGCGTCCACATACACATTTCCGTGGTAGTCGACTGTATGACGGATAGAAGAGTATTATTTACATGCCACAAGAAGGAAACGTCAGTGCAAGATTTATGCTTCTTTGGTATATACACACAAAAAAAATGATACACTTCTTTGGTATATATACAAAAAAAATTATACACTTCTTTGGAGAAATTTTTCGTAAGTGTTAAGCACATTCTGGATCAGGGCTTCATTTGTGTTAGTTTTAAATGTGCAACTCTGCTGCTGCTTCCGTGCCTTTGGAAGGTTCTGCCTTTGTGTTTCCTATTCCTGCGGTTTTTTGCTGGAAAGAACAGCCAAACCCGAATGGAGATGCTCCGGTGTGAGCCGAGGAGACGGCTGCCCCGGACACACACTCACACGCCAGACTGTCCCTCCTCACTCCTGCCTGTTTATTTCTGTTTCTCAGTGACGCTTGGCATCCCAGACCTGCAGACCCTGAGTAGCACGATCCTGCTGAGGACAGGACAAACACGGGTGAGAAGAGACATCAGAAAGCTTTTGCTACTGACGACATCGGTTACCAGTACACAATAAACTTATATACACTGCAAAAAGAAAAAAAAGTATTACAGTGCTATGTGTAAACAAGGAGAATTGGCTGTTTCTAAGTAGAACTATCTGAAATATACTCAGCTTTAAAACATCTCTAGTAGGCCCTCCTTGCTAAATTTAAATCGGACATTTAAAAGCTAAGTCATAATACCCAAGCTACCTCACTGTCACCAATGTAAATGATTCCCACTGTAATGACCTCACTGTTAGCTAAGCGTATGGAACCAATTTAAAAATGCTTCCCTCTCTTCCTGTGTGGATTGGTCCAATTTGTGCACATCTGGGCCCGCCTCCAGCTCAATAACAGTGGGAGCCTCCATATCATGAAGAGGTGGGGTGGTAGGGGGCCTGAGATTAAATACCAAACACTGAGAAACCACAAAGCCTGATGCAGGGCAAAAAAATATGATCCTGCTTGAATTTATCTGTAGGCGATACGGATTTCTTTCAATGGGATGAAAATCACTGGTATATATTCTACATGTAAAAGACAGTGCCAAGAAAGACTCTTTGCCTGTAGAAATGTTGTTTTTTTATGATAAAGTGTGAGAAGAAAGCTCTTAAGCAGAGCAAACAGGAGAATGACAACAATTGTTTGAACTGAAATGTTGATCAGTTGGGAAAGAAGCATACAGACATGCGCTCACACGCACACACACACAAACACGCACACACACACACACACCACATGCATACAAATGAGAGGCAGGTTCCCTAGCTTAAGTGAAGATTTTGTCTTTAGGGAGGCTCTCACTCGTTCACACACACACACACACACGGCCCATTGTTTGGCTGGCTCCCACATGCGGTGGGGAGTTCTGGCTGGTCTCCGTGTGGTCGGGTCCACTGCCAAACCTGAGCCCAGCGCGCGGAGCCGCGTCTCCCTCAGCCTCCACCTCACTGCTCCATCCATGTGGCTTCGCGGAACAGCACTCTCAGCAGCTGGCAGCAGGGCCATGGAAAACTCTCTCTCACACACACACACACACACACACACACACGGTGGGAGAGGAACCAAGCCGGGAGGGGGAGAGGGGTGATCTGGTCAGAGGGAGGGAGGGTGAGTGTGATAGGGTGAATATAAACATATTACTAAAACTGAAAAACATTTGCCTAAAACCTTTTTTTCTTCTATTGCATAGCTGTTAAAGCTTAGCTTTGATCTTATATATGTAATTTTTTTTATTTATGAAAAAAAAACCACATACTATATATAGGTGGCGCATCTACTGGACCAGTATTGGATAAAACTGACAGCTCTTAGAGCAGCTCAGAGCCTTGCAGTTCCCCGTTAGAATAACATGGAGCTGACCCGGAGAAGGCGTGTGTGACACACACACACACACACACATACGCGGAACGCCACTAACATTTCACCTGATGGCTCAGCTGAATAATCAAAGGCTGTACCTCCACCGATGTGTCTAATGTGTTTATTTACCCTATAATCACTTGCGTTTCACTCGTCGGTAATGACAGAGCGCTCAGCCGTGGCATTATAACCAAGCAGGAATGCATAGGCAGCTGTCAGAGCTGGAGCACTGAATGCCGAACGCATTCAGGAAGCAGTTTGACACTGAATGTTGCTTCTGAGCTATCAGTAGATCTGTATGCGATTGATATTCTTCACTGTATCCTTAAGACGTGCCCTTTTTTTCATTCAGGTAATTATAAAACGTCTTAGCGACGTGCCGAAACAGAGCCCTGCCTTGGGAACGGTCGACTAAGCCCTTAGCAGTTTGATCATTCGATATCCTTGTGATCTTTGTCTGCAGCTTCGGCTCGTCGATGGCTGGCATAGTTTATGTGATATATAGAGCAGTTGTATAAAGAGTAATAGAAGCAAGTTGAATGTGAAGCTCGCGTGTGGTATGGCAACGATCCAGTCCATGAGGTCACTCCTGTACCGCTAAAACACAATGACGTCTGTCTCCCAGCACACACTAATTGCGGGTGTAGACAACAGAGTGTAGGATTCACTGGTCAGTCACACAGCGAACCGACAGAACACGAGGCCAGCTCCCCGCACACCCAGCTGCATTCTTCGCTTTCGAAGAAGATGCGCACGTTCCCGGAGAGAGAGGTCCACAGCAAAAGCCTGAACCCGCACCTTGCCAGCTTCTCAAAGTGGTTCAGAGATGGCAATCACAATCTCATTAACACAGTCTTGGACACCATCCAGAAAAAAGGCCTTAATCATTAGCTGTCAAACCTGACTGATCTCACAACTAAACCACAGTTGATCAAACAGGTACTTGTGTGGCTCAGAAAGCATGACATCTTTCGCAGAACTACATGACAATAAATGTTGAGGGCAGCAGAACAGATAACGAGACAACATTTTTTCTTCTAATAATGGACAAGAAGTCCCGTGTGTGGCAGCAGCGTGGCAGTAGTGTGAATGTGCGGGCGCATGTTTGTTAAGGGGAGGGGTGAAAACTATATTCTAATCCCTCACCAAGGGTGCAGCCGAACAGGAGAGACCTGGCTGTGGTGCTGTTTGATCTCCACTGGAGGCTTTGAGAACGTCTCCTCTCTAATCTTTCCTGTCTGAAAATGAAGGGCTGCCCCAGAGACAGGAGCTCGGCAGGGAGATAAACAGCAAAGGAGACCGGCGGAGGAGACCGGTGGAGGAGACCGGTGGAGGAGACGGGTGGAGGAGACGGGGTCAGTGGCAGCGGCACACACCCACTGAGGGAGTGAGGAAGGTGGGAGACGCCCAGGACACCGTCTCTCACACACACACACACACACACACACACACAAACAAACACATGCACACATAGGTATCCATGCTGCTTCTTCAGAAACTGGTAGAGATGTACGTATACACACATATACATATATAAACAAGTATGTATTCAATCTTCTTTGCAAAAAAGATGCTACAGTGCTGTGTATGTACATGCCCCTACACACATGAGAGCATGCGCTCTGTGTGTGTGTGTGTGTGTGTGTGTATACTGTACTTATTGCAGTGTTTTTGTTTGTGTCCTGGTGTCTCTATTTACTTCGCTGTAGGTGTTGTGGGTAGGTGGTTTGTCTGGGTCGGTGTGTGCTGTCTCCCCTTTTTGTTGGTGTATTTAAAGCGCCTCAACATTCCTAAGAAGTTTCTAGAAGCACTTTGAAGTGTCAGTGCAGTAGCTTAGGTGTGTGAAGCACGTAGCTTTAGGCTGGACTGTAAGACCATTCTGGACCGACCGAGTTATTATTGCTTCATTGCTCACATTGGACAAAAACAGAATAAATGAACCCTCAGGATGAGAAGAATTTAAACAAAATGGAGGGAGGAGGAGGACTGAGCATTTAAAATTTTTGTGAGAAATGAAGTGTGTGTGTGTGTGTGTGTGTGTGTGTGTGTGTTTGTGTGTACATAGGCTGCTCTTCCTGTCACCATTTCTGCCGGCCCACATAGACAGTGAGGGAATCTGGTCGGACTGCAGACCACATGACATTTGGGTGCTCTTGCAGAGTGATGTGTTCACTCCCTCCCTCTCTCTCTCTCTCGCTCGCTCGCCCTCCCTCTCTTGCCCTTCAAAGCTTCGACATGTCATCTCCCACCACAAAAACAGAGGTGGGGAGACTGACTGGCGCTACTGCTGCCTCAGGGTGTCTGGCGCTAAAGCTGCCTGCAAACATGGTGAGCAGAGGAGGAGCATAAAAAAATAATAAAAATAATAATATTAAAAAAAGAAAAAAACACTGTGTGTATTAAACAAGCCTCATAAAACCTATAGCAGTAAACCACTAAACCGTGTGTGTGTGTGCATACATAAGCGATAAGTGGTTATCAAGTTTTAAAAAAAGTAACTAGAATCATCCAAAGAGTTGTGTGCAGTATAAAGAAGAGAGTCTGTTAAAACTAGTGCTCGGCTTGAATTCAACATGCCCCTAAGTGTGTTAAATTTATCTGTGGTGTGCATTCTGTAAACTCATAACACACATATAATTTCAGATGGGATCTAATTTGGATACCAGATGTCAGAAACCTATAGACGCCTGTTACTGTTATCATGATCAGTGATGGAAAGTCTCAGTTTTGGTCTTCTGATCTGAAGGTAGGCCCAACATCTGTGGGATTCACTGTGCTATACTCCCATATACAGCTAGAGAGCTGACTAACTTCATTACCCTTTTGCCACCCTGTGGTTTACTAAATGATTGGCTGTGGAACAAATTAAGCAAAGTTCAAAACAAAGCACAACACAATGCTCATTGTCTTCCTGTTTATTCTGATAAAACAGTTCTGAAAATAAACAAGGCAGCACCATACTTCATTCTGATATCCCTCAAAATGAAGCAGATCCATTTAGAACCACAGTTTCCAGGTTTCACATTTGACTTCACACTGAGCCATGTGGACCTGGTCCGAGCCACTGGCCATGAGGAGTGAATACCGATAGAACCACAGCTACAAAACTTTGAGAGTTTGCTGCTGAAGTCACAGCACAACACGTGTGATTGTAGGGTCTCCATGGTGTTAGCTCATGTCAGAGTGCCCATGTGAGGTGATGTGTAAAACTCATGACTGAAATGCTGTCTGTAGAGCCTGGATTGACATCACGCTACAAGAATTAATATCAGCAAACACTGAAATATCTATAATACTGAAATACCTACAGTACTGAAATATCTATAGTACTGAAGTTACTGAATTGCTAAAAGATTCCCTGAAAACAGGAAATAATTGCATTTATCTCCATTTACATATTAAAGCAAGATATTTTGACCGTAAACTAGAAACCCTGGCTGTTCTAGATGTTTCATGGACATATGCTCCCCCTTCTTCTGCTTCTTCATCTTCTGATACTTCTTCTTTGCATTTCTGTCAAGATAAATAATACACTAGTCAATCATTCTGGATCAGCCAACATCTGGATGCCTTCCAAAAATATCAATGTTTAGACATCTATGTAACTCCCATATCAATTATTTTAAGCAAGCTGACAGAATAGGAAACAAAAATGAAAAACAGATTACACCATGAACAAACGGTTTGAAGCTGTCGGCAAAAAAAAAAAAAGTTTAAAAAAGAGTGAGAGAGAACCAGAATGTGAAAAAGAAAAACCTTCAGTGTGTACTTCTGGACTTCTGACGGACTTCTAAGTAACTGACAGACTGTGCTGCTGATCCTAGAACGTGAAAAACAGCATGATAAACGTGAGAGACAGGGGCATGAGGTCAAGTGTGCCTCGGGGTACTCGATACTGAGTTTGGATGCTACACCCTCTATTGTGACAAATCAAGACTTTATTTCAAGTGTCATCTGTGCCCAGATCAGCGAGATCTTATATAACATTGTGAGAAGATTTTGGCACTGCTTCCTAATATAGCAGATGTCAACCGAAGTAATTAATCACCACAAGAATGAAATACAAACTGTTCTGTTTAGGTGTGAAATTACTTTGGCAAAGAAGCAGACACTGTGTGCGTACACTCATTTTGATGACATACATGCAGTCTCACTACACACAAATGAGGAAGAGAGATCACTCAGTTTGAAGAAGATGTTGACAACTTGTTGTCCTAAGTAGCCCAAGTTAATATTCACAAAATATACTGGATATTTTATGTACACATAATGAACAATTATCTTAGTTAATATAAATTATTTATGGGTAGAGAGCACCAGGGGTGAAAACCTTTCTATGTTCCCAGAAGGAAGTGCTGTGCTCATGTTGCTTGAGAAAGACTATCACTGAAACTGTGACTTACTTTGGCACAAACACATGGACTAATGCCACAGTAATAAACATAACAACAAGCCAATAATCATTTCTGTAGGCTGTTATGTTTCAAATACACCAAATACTTTATTTGCCCATATGCTTCAGTATTAATTTAAGAGGGACAGGGAAAGAAAGAGATAGAGAAGCAGAGAGAGAGAGAGAGAGAGAGAGAGAGAGAGAGAAGAAGCTGGTGTTAAACAAAGTCTTCCATATCTGAAGGTGTAACACTGAGTTCACTGCTACCCAAATTACTGTGCTAAAGTAAGAAACAGTGAATTCAAATCGACACTGCAAGAAAAAGAATATGCATCTCACAAAAAAGACAACACTGCCCTCATGTGGTGAAATCTAAAACGTCTTCGTAAAGTCACCAGAATGGCCAAGCAATATCACAAACTTTTTTACCAAAACATTTAGCAGGAAAAGTTTAACAATGTTCAAAGAACAATGGCAAATTTATTGTGAACACTCAAAATACTCAGTCAATGCCTGTCAATGTTTAACACCTACAGGTAAAATTACTGTTCTCTTATAGACTACAGGTGTTAATGTTGCTCTAATGATTTTGCTTCATGTTAATCAAGTGAATAATTATTTACTGTTTTGGGGCTCTTAGAACTTATTAATATTATTCATGTTTTATGGGAGTTTATTTATGATATCATTAAGAGACTCTTACAGTCACATAAGACCAAGCTAGAATTCCTGAGGCACAGTGCGTGACTAATTCAAGATGGACTTAAACAAAGTGTAAAAGAATGAAAAGAAAGAGAGAGAGAATGTGAGCGAGAGAGAGAATGTGTGTGAGAGAGAGAATGTGTGTGAGAGAGAAAAACAGTGTGATAAAGAGAAAGGTAACGAGAAAGAGAGAGAGAGAGAGAGAGAGAGAGAGAGAGAGAGAGAGAGAGAGGGAGAGAGAGCGAGAAAGAGAGAGAGAGAGAGAGAGAGAGAGCAACCTGGGATAAGAGGCTTGGAGTAAAACTGCTGTGGGGTTGTCCAGGTGGTGTGTGGAATGACTGCCCTGGAGGCAGCAGGCCGGAGGCCGGGATGCCACAGGCGGGGGAGCCAGTGTGCTTTGGGAGGGTCGGGAACCGTGTGAAACAGCCAGTCAGACTGGATTTGTCCCCAAGCTTGGGCTTAGCAGGCAGCCTTTCACACGCAACGGCTGAGTGTCAGATGAGACGAGCACCGTGCCACAGCCAAATCAAATCAAAAGCCTGAGAAACATCTCATATTCTCTAATACCAGTTTGATGGGTTTAATGTATTGGAATTAAATTACATACAAAGTATTCACTCTGATGCTTGATATTTTTCATGTGTATTGTTCAAACCTCAGCAGTGCACGAGGTCACACCTGCCAGAACTTCCCACTCACAGGACCTCACTTTACCCAAGATCAGATCAATCTGTAGCAAGTGTTTTATTGTAAGGAAGATTTAGAGCAGGATGAACAACCCTGTGTTCATTAAGATAAGCACATAAATGTCCTAAAGGGCAGGATCCTGGGAGGACTGGGGGAATACACACCCACACACACACACACACACACACATAGACACACCCACACACACACCCACACACACACACACACACACACACACACACACATGCACTCATACATGTACACATACACACACACACACACACACACACACACACACACACACTCATACACAAGCACTCATGCACACACACTAGCACACGCACACACTGGCATTAGGCCCATCTGACAGAGGAGAGGTTGTCAGCAACAGATTAGAGCAGGAAGATTTAACATTGAGAGTCATATAACAAAGAAGCAGTCGTGGATGAGCTTAGAACCTGCCTTCAGGGCTTTCAGGGCCTTCAGGGCCTTCAGGGCTTTCAGGGCCTCCTCCATTTACACAGAGGCACTGTAAACATATGCATCCCTTTATTATTACACAAACTCCCTATACACACTGTGCCACAAACTCACTCTCCTCACTCTACACTCTCCATACTCTCCCCACTCTTCACTCTCCTCACTCTCCACACTCTCCTCACTGTCTCCTCACTTTCCATTCACCACTCCCTCCTCACTTTCCACGGTTGCTCACCAGCAAAAGTCGTTCGGAAAGTCTGTAATGGAATTTGAAGACATCCTTGAAATTCCCCATTCAACAGCTTTCCAAAACCTTTCTAGACCAAACATTTTCACGTTCACATCTAGAATGAGACACACACGATGAAAACATTGTTCATGTTCAGGCACATACTGACTTGTTAACCATCTCAGATTCAGACATGAGGGAAATAAATGAAGACTCTAAACAGCTTTATGGGAAAATAGAAAGGAATCAGGGAAGTGAGTCTTTTACCTTTAATCTAGACTCCATGGATCAAAACACTCACATGCCTCATTTACCATTACTGTTCTTCAAACATTTCCCTGCAATGTTATGACAGAGTTCTTACAGACCATTTGTCAATGCTGCCCTAAAAATACTGAAAAAATGCTGAAAACAGCTGTAATGAATTCCACTGTTATCATGATTAATTATTGTTATTGTTGTTGACATTATTGTATCATTACTGTTATTATTATAACACGACTGTAGAAATCATTAAATCACACCACTGAGCTCCTGCTGTTAAAGTACATGCATTCATTAAAGGTCCAGCTAGAAACAGCTGACTCAGGTTTACCACAGCTGACCCAGGTTTACCACAGTTGACCCAGGTTTACCACAGCTGACCCAGGTTCACCACAGCTGACCCAGGTTTACCACAGTTGACCCAGGTTCACCACAGTTGACCCAGGTTTACCACAGCTGACCCAGGTTTACCACAGCTGACCCAGGTTCACCACAGTTGACCCAGGTTCAACAAAACTGAGTTTGCTAACAGCACATGGATACATGATCTGGATTAGTATTAGTGAAAATGATTCTCTTAAAATGGAATTAGTGACTGTTGAGCTTAGCAACTGTTGTTGACATTAGCAACTGTTATTGACATCAGGGACTGTGAAAATATATCGCTCTATGGGAGTCAAAAAGGCAGTGAATAATAAAGATAAAACCCCCACAAACATCTAATGAACAGTTGAGACCTAATGGAGAGTTCAGGCAGTAAATCTGCAATAATTTGCTAGAGAGGATGAAAAATCAGGGAATGACAGTATATGTTGAAAATGTCCCCCACAATGGTCAATGCTCCTTGGCAAAATGGAAGATAGATTGTCCCATAGATCTCCAAAACCCATACGAGCACAGAATGTTCTGTTCCTGAGCTAAAACCTTAATGGTGGTCCTTCTTTCACACTTTTAATAGCTCTCTAACAAGCAATGGCTCAGTCTGCTTATCAGGAGAGAGGGCTGCCCAGAGTACAAGCCGAGCCTTCACTGCTAAATCAGATTTCAGTCACATCTATTACAAGCAACAATATGATTAGCATTAGCAATCAAACCCAGCTTAAAGGCATTTTATGGACACCCAGGCAGTAGCAATGGGTCAACCTGGATGCAATCAAGACATACACTGAACACAGAGTTCTCAGTCACGACTCCATGACTCTCCTCAGGAGAGTAAAAAATAAAAAAGCTGAACAATTGATTGCTGTTAAGATGGGTTTTCAGAGAACTGCAGGATCTGAATCCTCTTTTGGCTTTAATACTGCACCAGAGCTGTGTTTTTAATTCTGAATCAGAGCTGTGTCTTTAATTCTGAATCAGAGCTGTCTTTAATTCTGAATCAGAGCTGTGTCTTTAATTCTGAATCAGAGCTGTCTTTAATTCTGAATCAGAGCTGTGTCTTTA